>JAODAL010053186.1:0-25466 GCA_025379985.1 Phyllomedusa bahiana | reverse complement strand
GACCTTATGTTTATAGAGCATAAAATTCCCTTAGGTTCTTTCTTGTAAAAGCCCTTTGGTCTTGTGACTTTACCCATACATGATATATGATTACAGCTGCAAATGGAGCTGTTAGATCCCATGTGTCCAGACTAGAAATGAGGCCACCAGAGACCATATCTGCATACCAGTGTTTCATCTGTGGATAAAGCTTTGATGGCTTATCAGAAAATTTAATTAAATAACAGAAGATATCTAGTGCAGGTAATGTAGTAAGTTATATTTACATTGTGTATTTATTACCGATGTTTAAAGGGACACTACCATGAACATTTTCACATGTTGACAAGAACATACGACTATTATCCAGTATGGATTTTTTTTTTTAATTGGGTATTTTTATATAATTTTTTAAAGTTCCCCATTTACATCCCCCTTCTGACTTCCTCTCTGTGAGCTCTGATAGCACAGCAATGAGAGGATTATTTCATGGTCCATCTTTCTGGTTGGCTCTGGTCTGAGGAGTTTAAATATTATAAGCCATTACCTGATAAGTGTAAAGAAACCCTCTCCTCAGTCCAGGAAAAGATTACCCTATGTTCCTCTCATGGTCTAGTAAACCTTTTAAAGGAACAATGGAGAAATCATTGTCATTCCCTCTATTTGTAATGAGACTTGTGAGAAATAGCAGCTAAAAGTTAAAGTTTTCCCCTTACCTTTTTGCTCAGGGGTTTAACTCTGTATGCTGAGTCACGGGGGGAGGGAGGGTGGCTGAGAGGCCAGGGGCATCTCAATGTTTACTCAAATAATTACTTTAAAACCAGTGGTTCTCTATACAAAAGAACAGGCCTTCACTGCTTTTTCTCCCCCAGCCCCTTGCAAGCTCCTTCTTTTCCCTGTCATCAGATAAAAAAGTGCAGACAACGCATCACGCCCAGATCGCTCCTGACAGTTCCTGGGGGGTTCTAATTAAACTGTCAGAAACTAAGGGCTTAAAGAAAGGTGCTTCCCGAGGCTTCACTTTTTGTAATCACATATATTTTGAAAAAAAATTAAATACCCCTTTTGGAGGATCCACGCAAATTTACATCGTGGCAAAACCTTTTTAAGTAAGAGTAGGCTGCGCTGCAAACAAAATTTCTCTCCCACAGCTAAAGAGGGACAATATTTTATGTCATTTTTAGTTGCATAGAACTGTTGAAATAAAAAAATCTTAAAAAAAATAGTTTTTCAGAAATATTGGTTTTAACAAAAATACTCCTTTATGCCAGCAGTATCCCTGTAAATAGTGCCACAATGTTCAAAAACTCTGTACAGAGATTGTCATGAGTTCCTTGTCTCCAACAGGGTTTAACATCTATATCCCATTGCCTCAGACACACACTGGAGTGAATTACATAATTTGCCAATAAACATATCAATTTCTATATATTTTGGAGTATGAAAGAGACCAGAGTTCCCAGAGAAAACCTGTACAAACAGAGGGACGACATACATGTGTTATCCCAGTTTGGATTTCAACCAAGGACTCCAGTGATGAATGGAAGCAATGATTTTGGAGTTGGTACCTTGGAATAATCTTAAAAAGCTTAATTTGCTTGGGATATATTATGCAGTAGCTCTTGTTAACTGTACATCCTAAATAGCTTATTTTCCATGTGCAAAATGTAATTCTAGGTAAATATTCTGCCTGTATATGCTATTTGAGGTGACTTTTATAGCTGGAGCTAAAACTAAATTGTATGAATATCAAAGGTTCACTGAATTTTTTACCCTTGTTGTAAATCTATGGCCATAACATATGTGTCATCAACATAATTTCTAAAATAATATATCCACAACTGCCATAATGCAATTTTATCATAAAATAACATAGCATGCCCCCAAACCTGATGCTTCTTTGCTCCAGCTTTCAGTGACTTCCTGTTTTGGTGACTGCTGTTGCACTTCAAATTCAGTTCAAAGTCAAATTCCATCTGAATTCGAGCCTTGTTGGCCTGAATAGATTACTGGCATAAATTTCCAAAAGGGTTGAAACCATAACCCTTAATCAACAGTAGTCCTAACCAACCATGGGTTAGAGCTAGAGGTGTGGTTACCTTGGTTTTCTCACTACAAACAAAAGCTTTCAACACATAGGAAACGCTAAATGGAGACTTTTACAAAATGCATTGCTATTTTGACATTGCATTGATCATAGAGCAGATTTTATCTGTTCTAACGTTTCTCTGGTTACTGTCCCTATCTACCTTCCTGATTAGACAAGGAGTTACATCACCATAGTTAAAGGGAGCAGAGACTTTATCTCTAACAAGATTAGTTTGTTTACAGATAAGCAATTGTTTTCACTCCACAGAGGTCTAAAGCTTTCTTTACACAGATTAAATATCCTGCACTTATGTCTTTGTAATTTCTCAGCTAGTTATAAAGCAGCTAAATATGCTAATCACTGCTATAGAACCAACTACAGCCTAATGAGCAGCAGTGTGAATGTGAAGCTGCCTGTGAAACAGCATAGTGCCAGTGACTGCCTTAAAAGGGGTTCTGCCACAAGGGAAAACATGGCCGCCACTTTGCAGTGCCGACTAAAGAGCTGGTCACGCTTGTGCAGTCACTCTTCATTCTGTCCTATGGGAGTTATGAGTACAGTGGAGCTTTGCTCAGGAGTCCCATAGAACAGAGTGCAGAGTCATGTGCAAGCACGACCGACTCTCCATTCTGTGCTGTGAGTTTCTGGGGTCCATTCCCGAGAAAGGTGCGGGAACCAGAGGTGGGACCTGCACCTATCAGACAATGATGGCATATCCTAGTGATATGTCTATTATGGCAAAACCCGTCTAGGATTAGGGTCAGAGGGTTGAACTGAACAGGGACCATTTATATTAGACTGTTCACACTTTGTAAATATGTTGTATGTGCCGATAAAGCTTCCGCACACACTTCATACTTATCCATAAGACCTCATTTACACAATGTATTCCATATGCAGTTAACAGTAGTATTTTCTTTATGTATTTTTGATATGTCTCCATTTTTTCCTACACTTATAGCATGTATAGCCTATAAACAGACATTTTGGGCCACATGTACGAAAACTGACCAGGTCTAAAACTCACTTTGTTGCCTATAGCAACCAATCAGAGTGTCCCTCTCATTTCATATAGTGCTTTGGGAAAATTAATGGGGGACTCTGATTGGTTGCCATGGGCAACAAAGTGAATTTTAGACCTAGCCCGTTTTCATACATTTGGCCCTTTCTCTTTGCAGCATCACCTATGAAAATGGTTTCATTTTGTCTATCCTCTAGATAGATAGATAGATAGATAGATAGATATTATAGATAGATAGATAGATAGATAAATGAAAAAAAATTGCAGCACTCACAAAAGTTGAAAAAATAAAAAAAAAAGTTGAGCTTTATTCCCTATCAACAGGAGATGTTTCGGCTCCTAGCAGAGCCATTTTCAAGCTTCCTATTTTTCACTAATAGATAGATAGATATATAGATAGATAGATAGATAGATAGATAGATAGAAGATAGATAGATAGACAGAAAATAGATAGATAGAAGATAGATAGATAGATAGATAGATAGATAGATAGATAGTACATTAAAATCAGCCTCCAGCACTATAGGACATCATTACTTGAAAAAACTCTGCCATTATAAGATAGCTTTCTCCTGTAGATATATTTCTTTTTTTTGGTGTGTCTTCAAGTCTTGTGTCCAGTTCAACAATTAGTGTCTGACCGCAGAAAAAGAATATGGGTTTAATTTACCATTTACAATGTGAATTAAACTCTGCTGCCAGAAGAAATTTTTCTTCGTCTAACATCGCACTGAGTCAGCGGCTTCTTAGGAAACAGAAAGTGTCCTTTGCCAGGGCTGGAAAGTGTTGAGGACACAGGTCTTGGAAACATCCAGAAGATAAATTATTATCAGTTAAGAGGAGTGTGTAGGGGGCCTTGTATACTGTACCTCGGCAAATAAATCACTACCTGTGCACGTGGCTAACAGAAATCCATAGAGACAAATTATTTTTTGTCAGAGAAAGAGGAAGGATATATTTCCTTATGTGTGAATAGAAAGTCACATATGATTTAAGGTTAAAACCTTCACATTTTCTGGTGGAAGAGGAAGGTCATGTTCCTTCACGTTTGAATATAATGACATATTTGATAGACAGTGTCATGGGGGCCGCGGGCACCGCTGCGCCCCGCGGTCTCCCCTCTGCCTGCAGGGCTCCTGGCGTGGGTGCCGCGGCGCCCCGCGCCCATCTCCCTGCTGCCTGGGCTCTCGGCGCGGGTGCCGCGGCTGCCCGCGCCCTTCTCCCTGCTGCCCGGGCGCCGGCACTTACCAGCCACGCTCCGGTGAACGCTGCCCCTGTCCGTTCCGGCCGCCGCGCGCGTGCCCGTGTCCCTAGGCGCGCGCGCGACGGCTGGTCTGGATTTAAAGGGCCAGCGCCCCAGTAATTGGTTATTGCTGGGCGCTGGTCCTATTTAAGGTACACGCCCCAACACACCTTGCCAGTTCGTTGGTGTGCGTCCAGTTAGTTTGAGAGTATTGAAGTCTGTTTGATCGCCCGTGTTACCAGTCCGTTTGCTTACGTTCCTGACCTTGCCTGTTTTCCGCCCGCCCTGACCGTCTGCCTGTCTCTGACCACGAACCTCTGCTGCCTGCCCTGACCTTCTGCCTGTCCCCGACTACGCCTTCGGATTACGATTCTGTACCACGCACTACCCCAGCCGCCATCGCTAGCAAGTCACGTCAGGGGTAACGACCTGGTAGCCTCACGCCGCAGCAAGTCCATCCCGCTTTGCGGCGGGCTCTGGTGAAAACCGGGGGCTACTTAGACTCCGTTCCCTGATGTGGCTTACACCAACGCTAGCGGTGGTCCAGCGAATCCACCATACCCGTTACAGACTGTAATTAAAACTCTGTTATATGTAGGTTGCATTAACATAAATGTTCTTTTATTTCTTTTGAGGGCACAAAATCATATAAAAAAAGCTTGAGACTTTGGAAAACCCTTCATTGAAGGACCATTTTATTTTTCCCCCTCTTTATTTATTGGAAATTGTTTTTATGTACACTGTAGAGTCAATAACTTTACTTACCTGCAGCTGCATACAGGATTTCTGGCCCATGCAACAGTCTCTGTTAAGTCACATGACCTGCACTCTAATTAGCTGAAACACTCTGTGCTTTTGATGCTGACAGTAAGTCTGTGTCTCTGTGCATTCTTATGAGACTGACTTTGAACCTCACATAAGGAATGCACAGAGAGACTATTTCTGAGTCACACAACCATGCTTTTTGTTGTAGCAACTCAGAGTTCAGGTCACATGACCCAAGGGCAGCATTGAGAAATCCTGTATTCAGCTTCAGGTAAGCAAAACTAATGACACTACTGTGTACCTAGAAGCAATTTCTAATGCACTAAGGGTGCTTTCACACAGTGCAATTTTGGTGCAGTTTTATCAGCGCTCCAATTAAACTGCCTTTATTACCAGTAAGCTTCTTTCACTTATCTAAACTCTTTGGAAAGTGAGTAATCAATTAGTGTGATTATAATCCATAAGACTTCAAACACAGTAATTGATTACGTACTTGAAACACCTTTCTGAACGATTTAAACAATGGAAAGAAGCTTGCTGGTAATAAAGGCAGTTTAGTTGGAGCAAAGTTAAAACTACACGAAAGCTGCGCTGTGAGAAAGCAGCCTAAGAGCCCGTTTACACAGCAATGGACAAATACCGGTCAGTTTATCCGACTTGATGAGCGGAGAAAAGCCCTCCCCCTTCACATTCACTTGCACATATTCCGCCTGAAAACCGGACTGAAGAATGTGCATGTGGAATGTTTTTTGGGCGGGCCGCGGGCGGCAACACCACTGGGCGGAAAACCCGTGCAGTGGGGACTGCTGCACGGGTTTTCCATAGAAGCCTGTTGTGTCAGTTTGTGGCCGGTTTTTCAGACGGTCTGCAAAACCGCAAACCGTCTGAAAAACCGGCCGCAAACCCGTGCCGTTGGGACATGTTCTGAAAGAAAAAGAAAACCTGGAGTAGTCCCTTAGAGAAAAATATACTTACAATAATGCAATACCGCTATGATTCAAATTTAAATGAACATTATTATAATCCAGAATGAGTAATACTCTTTTACTACAGAACTCATCAACGGCTAGATACAGTAAACTCAATGTGGTATAAACTCAATACTAAAGGAGAAATGTATGTAGTCCACTACTATTTTTCCTGATCAACATTAGGATTTTACTGTTACAGAAGAACCATGAAACTAAATTTGTTAAAAGTACTTCTCTCATCACATCCATAATGAGTTTGTGTACTTGAGCAAAGAAACACATAAGATAATACAGAAAACGTTTAACTTCATCTTTTGAAACTATGGTAATGTTGTAGGTAATATAAGTGTTACATTAATTGAAATGGTCATAAAAAAGTGATTGTAGTTGTATGATTGTAGTTGTAGATAACCAAACCTATAATCAGCTGATTAGTTCTAAAAAAACAGTATGTGAAATTATCAAGTACATTTAGTGAACAAAATTATTATGTCCATTATGTAATTTTATTTCTGAACATACAATGAACATATATTTTTGTTACACCAGTGCCCTTCCATAATAGCCACCATAAAATACATAATCACCATAAAATACATTACAGAGCTGAACTGCAGCTCAGTAGGCTGAACTGGATGGGTGTGTGTCTTTTCTCAGCCTCACAAACTATGATGCAGGTGAACTGTGCCTTATTGATAACTTCACATAAGGTTACATTTTCGTTTCTTCTTAAATGGAATGTGTCATAAAAAATGACTAATTGTTTAAGTCCCGTTTTTATGTTAAACACATTTTTTTTAAGAATTTTGGGTTGTTTTCTTTAATTTTTCATATGACTTTCAATATGTTTTAATAATTCTTAAGTCCTGCAGTTTTCACTTTGGCCACTAGGCCTTGTTTGCACTGCTTTAACAGCAGTCAGAGAGATGCTTTACAGCAGCTTCCTGCACATAGGAGTTTTAAGACTGAATCAGTCCCATTGACTTCTATAGCAGAGTTTTCTAGTCATGCTCTGTGACCTGGGAAGAAGTCACTGTGCAGGGAGGGAGAGAGGATGAACTGTGACTATCTCCTGTTGTGATTGGTGGATCCCGTGTTATCTATACACATTGGTGTCTCCTTTCAGTTTGACTCTGCTTGTGTTAATAATGAGCAGACAACTGAGAATCTTTCTCTACAGAACAGGATGTGTCAGACTATCATTAGGCTTAGTGGCCAAAGTGTAAACTGCAGGACTTAATTATTATTAAAAAATATTGAAAGTGATTTGGAAAATTAAAAAGAAATATAACCTAAAATTCTTAAAAAATGTGTTTAACATAAAAACGTCAGTTAAACAATAACTCATTTTTGATGACACATTCCCTTTAACGTTAATACAACACATTAAACTACGGACAATGACAGGTAAAATATTCATTAGAGAAAACAGTTTGACATTATGCATTTTTCTCTTCCTGTACTGGAAGGACATCAATTCTCCAATATAAAACAGATTTTTTTAGGCTGTTTGTATAGTAAAACGTGCTGCAAAATACGTGATTTGTAATTAAAGCTTAGTTTTAAACCTGGCCAGCGTTACATGGAACAGTTCAATGTTTTGTAGATATGGAGTATAAAATTACCTAATTACCTATTGACCTACAAGTACAACACCCTATAACCAAATAATATAAAACTAAATTTCATTTCACACACTGATGGCTGCTTCATTGTAAACAATGTCCTGCGGAACCAGATGATGAATGCCACACAACTCCAGGCACATTTAAGGGAGGTGAGAGGCAACCAAGTGTCACGCCAGACCATTCATAACCATTTACATCAGCATGGTCTTCATGCTAGATGCCCAGAAAGGGTGCCTGACCTGGCTGATGCATAGCGCTCTCCTTGACACCTCCAGCATTGTTGTTGGCCATTATCTCTGCTCAGAGTGAATTGACTTTCATCACTGAACAACACTGAATACCACTGGTCCATCGTCCTGTGTAGCTTCTCCCTGGCCAGGCCTGGCAAGATGATGATGCCTGTGCCTGGTGGTGTGGTCAGATACCCTTTCTGGTCATTAAGCACGCAGACAATGTTGATGTAAACGGTTACAATTGGTACCTCTCACCTTCACTAAACATACTTGGAGTTGTATGGCATTTATCATTCAGTTCTGCAGAGCATTGTTTTTCAATGAAGTGATCATCAGTCTGTGATGTATCCAAAGGACATCCACTTCTTTGTCGTTCTGTGACTCTTTCAGTCACTCTGTATCTCTGATACAACCTGCTGATGACACGCTAAACTCAGTGGCCACTTCTGTCTAAGGCCATAAGGCTTGAAGCCTTGCAATGGCGATGTATTGTTGATCAATTGTAAGATGTTGTCTTTGCCTCATGATGTCAAAATGTGAACAGCATGATGAGGAGGACTGTAAAATTTCAATTCAAATTGATCCTCTAAATTTACTGGGCGATTCGGGGAACAAACACCTGTTGTGAATTGTGCCATTAAGCTTCTTGCTAGAGATCAGCAAGTTGTGCAAACAGTACTGAAACATTGAACAGTTGGACATGTGCATATAAAGGTAAGAGATGCTCTCATTTAGGCCACATGTGTGAAATTAAAACCTATGGGGAAAAAAGTGAGTTTTAGACCAAAACCATTTCATACTGTACATGTGGCCCTTAGTTCATTTAGAAAAACAATTAAAGCAATATTATGTTTATCTTCAAATTTCAACCAAAAGCCAAATCTTTAACTTTTTGTGAGTACTAATATACTGTATATATACACATAGGAGTAAAGCATGAACAAAAAAACATATGAGAAACCGATAGAGACTATAATCTCTAACCTGCACCAAGTAACCCATTTCACCTGTGCTTCATCTGGGGGCTGTTCTACCTGTAGGTGATATGTTGTTCTTCTTCACCTCTTTTTTGTTATATTTGGTAGCCGCTTTTTCATATGTGTTATAACTACCTATTCAACAACATAATGCTGCAGTTTGTTGGATTCTGGACTAGATTATTCCCCACACAGTTTTGTATTATTAAGGCTTTTACTGCTATAAATATGCATTTTGCAAAAGGATGTATACTGTAAACCCACACACTATAGTGGTAACTCTATTACAGCTCAGTATAACTTTTTCCAAAAGCACATAATGATCATGTGCATAAAGCTTTATCTCCTCTACACACTAATAAGGTTATAATAAGGTATACATTTCAAATTCTTGAATGTCCTATGCATGTCATTGGCTTAGCATAAGGATTTATAGGGAGAAGAAAAAAAATGTATACACCCATCTTAAATGTTTTGCATGTGTATGCAATTTGCGTACATTATTTTGTTTTTTAGCTGTTTCTGGTTCAGCATAAATTCCGATACGTATTACAATTAGCGTTTGTCATGATCATGCCCGACAGACCCCCAGCTTCGAGTTCTGGTCGCCGGCCACGGCCGTTGCGACGGAAACCGTGGTTTTTGACATAATGCTTTGTATTCTTGGTTACCAGTGTGAACTGAGTCTTTCCTTCCTGTGTGTTTATTGATTACTGGCCAACGCCCGTGGCCAGGAATCCTCCAGCACCCTTTTAGTTAATCTGTGTTCCTCTTTGATTGACAGCTTTGTTTCCCTATCCGGCTTTCTGTTCTTTCCACCTATCACCTCTGCTCTGTGTTCACCAGTTCCCTATTTAAGGATTCCCTTACCTGTCCCCTGTGCCTGTTATATTGGGTCTTTCCTATACTTTCTGCTTGCCTGTCTATTGTTGGATTTTCTGGTTACCTGACTCTGCTTGGCTTCTGACTATTCTTCTCCTCCTGATTTTGTACTGCGCTGCCCGCTTGCTGCCAACCTTGCTTGCCTGACATTCCCTTATTGTGTTTTGTATTTGTTTGTCTGTGTCTTGTGTTCCACGTATTCAGTGTAGTCTTCAGTCTTCTGGTTGGGGCCGACCTTTTAAGGAGTCGGGTACCCCCAAAAGGCAGGGACAGGGGTTGGGACCAGCGTCAGGGCCTCACTCTGTCTGTGTCTTCTCGTGTGTCCCTGACTGGTCCCTTACAGCATTACTCAGAAAAACAATGCACTGAATAGAATGAATCCCTCTATCAACAAATCCTTAATTCCTGTGCCACAGTACTCCTGTTTAAGGAAAAAAAAAAATCTGTGGTATAAATTAGAATGACGCCAGGACAGAGGGCCTGCATTAGGGTTCTAATTTCCTTGGAATTAGTTCAAGGAACACAAATTGTCATTGTTTGGCATTTTCATGTTATTTGCATTAATTATGCTGGCTGTATTTGTCCCAGACGTGTAGGAAATATCATGAAGAGCCGAGAAGGCTGGAAGATGACAATAACATCAGATGCTACTGCTCATTCATTTATATTCCGATCTGATACAAGGAGCTCTTTACTGATAATGGGAAATATTCATCCATGTCATGTTTCCAGCTAAGAGGAAAGGTAGATCAAAGCTACACTACGTGATAATATATCATTGAAAAATATGGGTAATACTGTAAGTGGACATGAGTGTGAGACTTCTAAATGTTTACTGGATGGATGGGGTGAATTGTCCCTTAAATTTTTTTCCTTTTTTGGAAAACCTAGAAAACCCAATAAATTAGGTTTTTTTATGCCATAAAAAAAAAAATTTGTATTTAAAAATTCCCAATGCATGTATCACTATTTTAGTGAAAGAAACAAAAAATCCTTACCAAAAATACAAAATATTCAGGGTCCCCAACAAAATAAGAAAAAAATTACCCCCAAAATAAAACTTAAAAACTTTATTTTCAAATTTTTAAAAATACCCCCCTTTTAAAATTTAACCAAAAATGTATACACCCGAAATACCCCAAAAAAAATAAATATTTTTTCTTGGGCAAAATATAAAAAAACACAAAAAAGGGAAAAAATAAATTTTAAACTTTTGGGTACTGTCCATCACCATAGGACAATCAGAAAAATAAAAGAGTAACCCTTGTAAAGCCTTTTAACCCTCACCCTACAAAACCCTTTTTTACCTGTTCCCTATAAAAATTTTAAAGGGTCTTTAAAGGAGGGGCCTTAAAGGGAAACAGCCCCATCTTGAGCCCCGGCCCCTTTTTTGTCAGTCGAGGGACAACAGGCTTGCGGCCCACCGGGAGTCCCACAGAAACAGGTGGCGGTGAGGTGTCATCTTTCTGCCTGTGCGGCATGATGACTTTCACACCCACCTGTGCGGGAAGAAAAGGGAAGCGAAAACATTTTTTGGGAGCGAAGGAAAGATGATTTACTTTTTTGTTTTTTATTTTTTAAATTAGATCTCTTTTCCGCTGGGGGGAACCCTTTTAACCCCAAAAAAAAACCCCCTAAAAATACCCTACTGGTAGCCCTAAAACCTGCCATATACCTGCTGGTAAAAACCTATAACCTACCTTTTACCTACTTGGGGAAATTTTAACCCAAAACCTATATCCCTTTCCTGTGGGGACATAATAACTTACTGAGGGCCCCTATTACATAAAACTTGGGGGAAAATTTTACCTTACGGGGGAAAAAACCTAAAAACCTATACGGGGGGGAAAATAGAACTTACTCCCAATTGGGAAGTCAACAAAACCAAGTCGAAAAGGCTTGGTTGTTAAGGTTTAAATTTTGGGATTGAATAAGGAGCCTAGAAAATTGACCCCAGGGGACAAAACGGGGGATAAAATTTTCCCAAAACAGTTTTAGAACCAAATTTCCCCTTTTTGGCCCAAATTTGTTTATTTTTCCCAGTGTTAAATTTTTTAAAAATAAAACCTAACAACCAATTAGGGGCCCCCTATCCTACAAAGAAAAACAAAAATTGAAATGTACCCCCACGATTCCAGAACTTTGTTTTCCCCAAATTATTAAAGAAATTTTTAACAAAATATGAGCCCCTTTGGAAACATGGAAAAAGGCCCTTGGCAAGATTTTCCCAAAAAGGCCCTGGGGCCCCCTTTTTAAAACAGCTGATCAGCGGGGATTTTCCCCGGGAGTCAAAACCCCCATAAGTTAAAGTTAAATTCCTTTTTTTTGCACAAACCAAATTTTAAGAACTATTTTAAATGTTCTTCCCTTTTATAAGTGGTATCTATATTTGGTTTGTTATGGTTAACTTTACAAGAATTGCATCAACTGAGAAAGCACAAAAAATAAAATGTATATACATACATCTTATAAGGTTTTTTGGGAAATACCCCTGAAACCCAAATATTTTTACAAGTATTTATGGGGAGCGAAACTGAAATTTTTTGATCAAAACAAAATACTATATGCATAAAATTGTTTTTGCATTGTTATAGTTTCTGGGCAAATTTAAAATTTTGCCAAAACATTTAACAGGATCAGCGGGGGATCCGGGGGAGTGTGGGGAGGAGCCATGGGGCTTTTAAAAAAGGGCACCCCTGTTGTTGGGGTGGCAGGTGGGTTTCAGATTTTTGATAGTGTTTCAGTTTTTATTAATTTTTTCCCTGTCCCAAAGAGACTATTGCGGGAAATTTTTCCCCTGGCTCTGGCAACAGGGGGGTTTTTTCCCCCCCTAAAACATTTGGGATAAATTGGGAAATGCCTGAAAAACCCAAAAAAGGGCCCAAAAATGGCAAAAAAATGAAAACTCAAAAAACAGCCCAAAGGCCATAAAGTGACAGATGGGAAAAGGGCAAAGGGGTTTGGGGGGAAAAAAGGGGCCCATGCCATGTCCCGTGGTGTGGGGGGAGGTTAAATAAAAAAAAACCTTTTCAGATTCTACTTTTTTAAGGGAAAGAAAAACCCAGGGACCTCCAGCAAACCCTTTTGGGGTTTGTCGTTTACCCCAAATGGATTAAAACCCCTAAAAGGAAGTAAAATTAAAAAAGTTTTTTCTTTAAAAAAAGCAGGGGGTTTTAAGACCCCAAGGGGAAAGCAAATTTGAAACATCCATGGGGGGAAGATTGAAACCTTTATTTTTTTGGCTTCCCAACGTTTAAAAACCACCATAAATTCCTGTCCCCAAAAATTGCATGTAAATGAAAACATACAAATTTATTTTTATTTTTTATTATTATTATTATTTTATTTTTTAATATATTTTAAAGCACCATTGTTTCCCCGGGGCCCGCTGTATTTTCCCGGGGGGGGTTTTACATACAAAAAACCCAAAAATTTCTAACTTTAAAAAACCCATAAACTTTACAAAACCCGAGTACAGTGATAAGGTAAATAAAATGAAAAATTGGCACAAACGGGGTTGAGAGAGGCCCCTTTACCCCCCGAGGGCTTAAAATCTAAAAAGGGGGGGGAAAAAGAGAAAGGAGGTGGGGGGGCAGAAAATGTCTTTTGGGGGAAAGTAGTGCCCCAAATTTTTAGGGGAAGGGTTTTATAGGAAAGCCTGAAGAAATGGGGTTTTCGGGTTGCTTTTAAAAGCTGCGGGGAAAGTGGAGGGGGAGTTGATGTGTTGGGGGCAGTGAGTTCCAGAGTGGGGGGTTAAGAAACGGGAAAGTCTTGGAGACGGTTGTGTGGGGGAGCTGTTTAAAGGGCAGAGCAGAGGGAAGGTCCTGTGAGGAGCGGAGAGTGCGGAGGGGAATTTTTTGGAAATTGGGGCAAGATGTATGGAGGGGAGGATTTAATGGAAACCCCTGTAGGTCAGGGTTTAGTAGCTTAAAAAAATTTAAATTTCGCGGGGCAATGGGAACCCCAGTGAAAAAAATTGGCGGAGGGGAGGCAAGGAGTAATCAAAGGAGAGAGGTGGAAAAAAGGGCAGCAGATTTTAAGGATGGGTTTGGAGGGGAGAAAGGGTGCTGGGCGGGGAAAGGCCCACAGGGAAGGAGGGTTTGCAGTAGTCTGGGTTTGGGGGGATGCCAAGGGCGGGGAAACCACCCATTTTTGTAGCGCCCATAGTTGGGGAATGGGGCGGAGGGGCGAGAGAGGGTTTTTCAGGGGGGAGGGGGCGGGTTTAGAGGTGGGGGTTTGGATTGTGGTTTGAAAGAAAGAGCGGATCGGTTTCCCCAAAAAGGCCCAGCCGACTTTGGGGCCCAGTGAGAAGTGTAAAAACCGTTGACCAAAATTAAAGGAAAGTTCAGGGGCGGGGGGTAGAGTTAGACGGTGGAAAGTTGTTGAGTTCTTTTTTTTTTCCACATTTAGTTTTAGGAGACGTGATGAAAAAACGGGAGGGGAAAATGGACGACAACAGTCAGGGATCCGGGGGGAAAACAAAAATTGACTCTGGGCCATAGATGTAGATTTGGGTTTAAAATCGTCAGCATACAGGTGGAAAAGGAAAAGCCTTGTGAGGTACGAGCAAAACCGAGGCCAAGGGTATAGATAGAGAAGATTTAGTGGGCCCAGGGATTTGAACCCTTGGAGGGGGAACGGGAAAGAGAGAGGCCGGGTTTGGAGGGGGGTTGGACCGAAATGTTAGACCGCTTGAAAGTCCGATAGGTGAAAACGAAGGAGTTTTCCCACGAGAAGGGCCCAAAAAGCCCCGGGGTTTTGGCCAAAGGGAGGAAGAATTTTAGCAGGGGGAAGGGTTTCAACGTGTAAAAAAGGAAAGAGGCGGGTTCAAAAGAGGAGGGAAACAGGGGTAGTGGGCATGAGGCTTTAGCGGGTTACTGGGTTCTTTAGTGATTTTGGTTGGGCCCGGTTTCGGTGAGTTTTTGGGGGAGAAAAACCAAATTTTTAGTGGGTCAAGAAAAGAGTTGGGGGGAAGAGGTGGGAGGACAGCTGAAGTTTAAGACGTGCTGCCGAGGATTTTGGGAAGGAAAAAGGGGGAAACGTGAGATGGGGCGGTATTTTGGACAGAAAAAAGAGGGGCCCCAAAGGGTTTTTTTTTTTTGGGGATTGGGGGTGATTAGAGCATTTTTTAAAGGGGAAAGGGAAAGAAGATCCCAAAAGGTTAATGATAGGTTTTGAAAATGGGGTAAGGGTGGGATGATAAAAAGCACTGGGGCCCCTGGGATGAGGTGAGAGGGGCCCCGGGGGGTAAGGCTACGGTTTAAGTGAGGTTGGATTTGGACAATAAAGGGGAGAGTTTGTCATGGGGACCAGGGGGGGAAGGAAATTTAAAGGGGGGAAGAGCGGGTTTTGCATGGGTAGGGGGGGTGGGGGGGAAAACTGTTGGGCCCCCCCGGAAAAGGCCTTTCCCCCGTTGGGAAGGGGTTTTGTGTTTGATTTTCCCTGGGGGGGAAGTGAATGGAAAAGTAATTGCTGAAAGGAGGGTGGGGGAGGGAGGTGTTGGTGGACGGAAAAGACGGAGTTAAAGGGTTTTTTTGGAAAAAAATTGTTGGGGTTGGGGGCCCAGGGAGGAAAATTATTTGGGTTTGAAATAGTCCTTTTTGGGTGAGGCGAGGTGCGGACTTAAAGTTGCGTAAAGTGTTTGTATAAGGAAAAAGTCATCAGTGGAGGGGAGTTTTCTTCCAGCGGTTTTAAAGGCAGCTCTGGAAGAAACACCTAAGTTGTTTGGTTTGAGCCCGGTGTGCCAGGGTTGTCTGTTGTTTTTTGCGGGCCCCTGTTGTGGTGTGAGAGGTAGCGAAGGGTTTTCGGGTGGGGTTTGATAAATTGTTGGGGTTTGTAGAAAGTAATGGCTGGCGGTCGGGGTCATTAAAGAGGGGGGGAGGGTGGAAAGAGGTGCAAAGAGTTCAAAGAAAAGTGTGGGGGTTGTGGTTTTGTTTTTTCCCCTCCCGGGGCCCGAAACTGGATTGGGGACAGGGGACCCAGGGGGGGAGGAAAATATTGGTAAAGGGGTAAGCAGGTTGGGGTCAGATATAGGGGGGGAAAGATTTAAAGAGAAGTCGATAGGGGGCAAAAGGCGGGTAAAAGTGGGTTTCCAGTGGTGTCCCCCTTTGTAGGGGCTCCTGAGGCCCACTGGGGGGGGTTTAAAAGGAGGAGCAGAGTGAAAGGTTTTGTTGGAAAAGCAGAGGGGGGGTTTTTTGGATTGGGATTTTGAAGTCTCCCCTGATGTTTAGGGGGGAGGGTCGCGGGAAAAAGAAAGTGGAAAAAGCCAGGAAAAAAAAAGGGTGGTAAAGGGAAAGAGTGGCTGGGCCGGGGCCCGGGGCCGGTGAACAAACCCAAATTTGGGGAGGTTGGAGGGGTTTGTAGATGGGGGACGGGAGTGCACCCCAAAAAGGAGAAGAGTGGGGGGAAGGCAAAAGGGGAAAAGCGGCGACAAAGGAGCAGGTGCCCAGACAGAGAAGGCCGACACCTCCACCATGCTTGTTCCCCAAGGGCGGGGAGGGGGGGGAAAAGGTTGGAGGCCGGCTTAAAGAGAGTGTGGCGGGGGAGACGGGTGTCAGGGGGGGGAAAAAGCCAGTTTTCAGTAGACCAAGGAAGAGTAAAATTTTGGCGTGAGAGAACAAGTCCCCGGTATGAAAGGAAATTTTTAAAATTTTAAAAATACCGGGGACCACCGCCCCCCTTTCCCAGAGAGCTCCAAGAAGGGGGGGGGGGGGAGGGCGGGGGGCACGGGGGTGGGGGTGGGGGGACCAGGGCATTTTGGATGCTTTTTCCCCTGGTTTGGAATCGGGAAAATTAGGGGGAAATTTTATAGGGGTGAGCCCGGTTCGAGGGGGGGCCAGGGGACTGGGGGTTTGGGGAATGTGCTGGGGGGGCCCGGGGTTTTTGGGGGATATGCCCCCCGGAAAAGGCCAGAAGGAGCAGTGAGAGGGTGATTGGTGGCATTTAAGGATAGCCCTTGAAGTTTGGGAAGGGGTTTTTTTTTGGGGGCGGAGGGAAATTAACAGTGGGGAAAAGAGGTTGGTGGCAGAAACCCAGGTGTTGAGGGTAGAATTGCAGGGGGAATGTGGGAAAGTTCATTGTTCCAGAGAGGGAGTTTGGGGATAAGCAGAAAGTGTGGAGCAGAGTGGAGATAGCAATGATGAGGGGAAAAGAAGGGGCATAGGGTTTTTAGATCACTTTGGGAAACAGTTAGTTTGTCTGGCTGGGCCCGGGTCGAAGGGAGTGGCCTCTGGCGGGGGCATTTCGAGGGAGGCGCTCTTTTGGTTTGGGGAAAATTTTGAGGGAAAGGGCGCCCCTCTCCGGGGCCAAAACAGGCGATGGGGGCGTTTTTTGACGGGGGACAGGCAGGGGAAAGGCACTTTTTTGGCGGGGACGGCAAAGGAAAGGCCTGCTTCCTGGCCTGGGACAGAGGGGAAAGGCGCCTTCTGGGCGGGGGACGGGACATGGCGGGGGCGCTTTTCCTGGTGTGACAGACAATGGAGGCACTCCTCCTTGGTTTTGGGCCCGGGGCATGGGGGGGCCTCGGGCCGGGACGGGCGGAGGGGGGCGTTTCCCCGGGCCCTGGGGAACAGGGTTAAGGGGGGCCCCGGCCCTCGGCGGGGACGGGTTTTTGGAGGCGGGGGGGGTCCGGGGCGGGGAAAAGGGTTGTTGGAAAGGCGCTCTTTTGGCTGGGACATTGAAGGGAGGCGCCCCCCTGGCTGGGAAAAGTTTTTGGTAGGAGGCAACTCCTGGCTGGGAAAAGTAAAAAATGGGGGGCCCGCCCCTTTTGGCTGGGGACATTTTGGATGGGGGCTCCCTTGGCTGGGACGGGGTGATGGGGGGCGTTTCGCCCTAGCGGGGAAAGGGTTTGATGGGGGCCCCCCACCGGGCCCTGGGACCGGGATGTTGGAGGGCACTTTTCCGGGGGCCTGGGAAACGGTTGATTGGAGGCGCCTCGGCGGGAAGACTTTGATGGAGGCGCCTCTTCGGCGGGGGACGGTTGATGGAGGCCCCTCTCTGGC
Organism: Phyllomedusa bahiana; assembly: GCA_025379985.1. Lineage (NCBI taxonomy): Eukaryota > Metazoa > Chordata > Amphibia > Anura > Hylidae > Phyllomedusa > Phyllomedusa bahiana. Next base: position 7,678 of record JAODAL010053186.1, on the reverse strand, counting down.
TGGGACAGGGGAGGGAGGCACTCCCCGGGGCGGGACAGCTGATGGGGGGCCCGCTCTCTGGCGGGGAAAGGGTTTAAATGGGGGGCCCTTTCTCGGCTGGGACGGTTGGGAGGCGGTGGGAGCCACCTGGGCTATTGGCGGGGGAACAGTTGAGGGGAAGGACACTCTCTGGCTGGGGCCCAAGTTGATGGGGGGGCACTCCCTGGCGGGGCACTTTTAAATGGGGGGCAACTTTTGGCGGGGGACGGTTGATGGAGGCACTCGCTGGTTGGGACCGTTGAGGGAAGGCATTTCTCTGGCTGGGAAAAGTTGATGAGGGCGCCCCCTCTGGCGGGGAAACAGGTGAGGGAGAAAACTCTCGGGCCGGGGGACGGGGTTGATGGAGGAATTTTCTCGGGTTGGGACAGTTTGAAAAAAGGCGCTAAAGGTGAGAAACAGTTTTTTTTTTTTTTTTTTCCCAAACTGTAGGGAACAATTTGGACAGGTGTATGAACAGAGTGCCGAAGCAGCGTCTGTGTGGATGTCTTCTTTTTTCAGGACTTCTGCGGCGGAGGAAATTGCGGGCTTTATGATTAAGACCGGCACATGTTAACAGGGCTGGCGATTAAAAGCTTGGTTTTTCTGATAGTCTTCGGGACAAAAAATACAGACTGATAGCATTTTTGAATACTGAAAGGGGATCCCCCTGCAACTGTAAAGGTCCACATATATTTATACGAAAGAAAAGGGGGACATGGGCAGATAAAATTTCTACCATTTTTGTTATTTAGTTCTAGTTGTTCAATTTAAAAGAAGATCCATCACCCACATAAGAGGGGTTATCTTTCAACATCGTCGTGAGTGGACCTAAAGGGCAGACCATCACCAGGAAAACCCATAGGAAAGAGACAAAGAAAACAAAAGAAATAACAAAAAGATAAGGGAAAAGTCAAAAAACATCACCAATGCCACACTTTAAACACCAGCGGACTAGGAAAGAACTAAGAGCAAGACCACCGGGACAAAATGGGAACTTTTTTGAAAGCAAAAAGAGTATCCCCTCAACAATAGAGGAAAACCCAAGGTCAACTCCAGTCCTCAGGAATGACTGCTTACCCGAAGCCAACATCTAAAAAAGGGAGTGGGCCTAAGGGTTTGTTCACACAACATATTTTGGTGCTTAATTTGGCAGAATTTTTTCCGCCGATATGCCAAAAATCCCTTTTTAAACCCAGGGGTCCAAACGGGGCCCCCCACTTTTGGGGAAACTACAAAACCCCCATCAGCCCACGTTATAATTTTATAAATCATAGGAGTTGATTTCCCAACAGCGGGAGGGCTGTATTTGGAACAATAGTCATGTACACGCTTTTTGATGCAGTGGAAAACATGTCACTTTCAAAATTTAATCACCTGTGAAGGACATAAGATGAAGTGAAAACATATTGTAAAAGTTTTTAAAAACCCTTAAGCAAGATCCGACCCGGAGGCACCCTTTTTCGGAGACATCCAGCCCTTCCTGGGGCCCTACTTACAGGAACTCAAACTCCAGCTGGGGACCACCCCCAGCACCCCACCTGTTGATCCCACAAAAGTTGGTTTAACTTTATCTTCACCCCTTTGATGAATTGTCAGTTAAAATCCAGAGCCTCAAATAACCCCTACCATATATGTTGTCATGACAAGCATTTCTACTATTAAAACGATCTAAAATCAGGGAGGGCGGGTGAGTGGGCAACTCTCTGTTTACAAGTCTCCTAAAGACACTTTCACCTCTATCCCAACTCCTTATACCCTTTCTCCAATTCCTCCCTGTGCTCTCCTCACAAACCCTCATTATGTGCTCCCTCCACTACCCCTTTCGTCCCGCTCTATTAGGTAAAAAGTAAGTTAGAGTACATTTAGGGGCATATTCCTTTTGCTTTATATTTTTATTTTCCACCCAATGTATTGGGTTTTCAATTTTTTTTTTTGTGAAGCTCAGCCCCTTTAATATTTTTAGCACTTTAAAATATTTCTTTAAACATACTTTCTGTATGGGTTCTTCTATGTGTAATATGTGTTTAACTTTTGTGTTTATTTTTTTTTTTTAAATGTACCAAAAAAATAATTTTTTTTTTCTGAACACTGGTAGGGTTTTGTGGGTTAAAAACAATAAAATCATCATCCCACACTTAGAATATAGTTTTCAATTTAGCTTTGCTTTCTCAATTTTTAAAAATAAATTTAAAGGGGCGTTTACGAGGCAGATGGGAAAATTGGGTATAGTTCAGTAAGTGAATACATTTTACAAACAATGTATCAAGGCTTAAACTTTAGTAAATCCTTTTCAAAAAAATAAATCGGGTTGGAAAAGGACCACCCTAGGCTGAGGGCAGTCACCAAGACAGTATCCACTAACCTACATTAACAATTACTCTGCACAGCGTAATCTGTTAGTCAGCAATCTCATGCAACCGGTTACAAATTACTGAGGTGGGACACAGATTCATCTCGCCTTATGTATCTCTAAAAATAGATTATATCCATTCAGTGCCCCGGTAATTACCTTTTTACTTCTGGTAATGGAGAACGTTTCAAAGCATAGCCAGTAGGGAACATTTTATATCAAAGTAGATCATCCAGGGATAAAATGATATAGGATGTTATGGAAACAATTTCATACTAATAACTGTAGCAGACAATTGTAGGCAGTCTTGTGTGGATATCTAATATTGTTTCTTTTCTCAATATTTGAAGCAAAGGTACATTTAAGTAAGTAACGGCTACAAATGTGTGGAAGCATAATCCTGTGATCTTATATTTGTATGGACAGATGCAGGAAAGATCAGGGTTCATTACTTTAGCTGTAATCTGGAAGCATTTTACCCTGTTTCCCTGAAAATAAGACACCCCATAAAATAAGACATAGTGCATTTTTTTATTCAATTCAGAGTTTGGCTGCTTATGCTGATGTTTGTGATGAAATCACTACAGTATATTAATACATGTTGATGTTTTGTTCAACAATAAATGTGAATTATTGTTCATAGAAAAAAAAAAACATCCCCTAAAACTAAGCCTTAGCTCATCTTTAGGAGCAAAAATTAATATAAGACACTGTCTTATTTTTGGGGAAACAGGGTAGCATCCATATCATGGTTGCAATACCCAGATCTCTTGTAGGGTATGTGCATAGCAGATGAAATATGGGTGCAAAAGCATTAAAGGTTATACAGTTATAATAAAGTTGCCTGTGGATGCGTTGTTTATTCATCACCATGTGCTCAGCTTTACTGTATTTTACCTACTCGGCTCTGTTGTATTTCTATGTAAAATCATTCACATGGGTACATAGTTAAAATACTATATCAGGGGCAGAAGAATATCTAGTTGAAATATATGCTGATTTATTCATGCTAAACCCATAAGAATATATACCCACTGATACTAAGACAACGGTTATTCATTGGCTAAATGGACCATCTGTAAACAATGAAGAATGGTCACAATATAAAAGTTGTATGAACCATATTTCTTGAACAGATTTATGCTCAGCCTAAGGCAAGTACAATAGAAATTGCAGATGCTTTATTTCCAATAGGGATCGAATATTTCTACTTTAAGCTTAATTTGTGCACAGCTCACCATTTGTTGAAAAGAATGAATTTATTCAGCTGCTTTATATATTTCCCATAAGAATATGGTTAGCTATGGAACGCTTTTTAGGATTATTTTCATGCTTAACAATAATGAAAACAATTCTATGCTGAGCAAAACCCATACATCCATTTTGTACTTTGGAATGGTTAATGTTCTGCTATTTGCAGGGTTTTTTTTTCCCCACAGCTGACACGTATTATATTTCCACAGTATAGATGATGAATGTCTTATTATATGTTGGCCCTACCACTGGGTACATTATCTACTGCTAAAATGGAGGTCCTGAGTCTAATTTCTTCCAACAGATCTACATACATTGAATGGAGCAGTAGGGGTGCATGCTTGACCACTGCTTAATTTTAATGCTCTCTCGCTTTCAGGATCCTTGGGCGACATATATGAATCTCGGCGCGTCGGAGCGCACGTTTTCGAGCGCTTGAACGTGAAAGCTGCGCCTCATGTATGTCGGCGCCCGAGGTGCGCTCATACATGCGATGTAAAGTCCACCGCGCCTCGCCAGTGTGTGAGGCGCAGTGCGGGACTTAGGCGCAGAAGGACTGAGCCTAACATGTATTCCGATTCGAGACAGGCTGGAAATCAGTGAGAAATCATTAAACATGTTAGTGAATTTATTTTCTTTACACCCATATTATTGATCATTGGCTAACGAAAAAAAAGAAATAAAAATGAACTCATTGAATTCATTTTTATTTATTTATTTTCGTTACCCCCATATTATTGTTCATTTTATATAGAGATCGGTAAAACTTCGTGAGTCTTTTCATTTGATTTTTGCCATGTACAGTTTTATTATAGATTGCATTAGAAAACCCATAATAGCGTCGCTTGCTCTCCCATTGGCCCAAATAATCGCGCCTCTTTTAACTTAGCCAATCTCAAACAGAGCTCGCTCTGCATTTCTTTTCCCCATAGGACTCTATGAGATAAGTAGCTCACCCACTGATTGGCTAAGCAGGACGAGCCCCTCTTCCCCCCAACCAATCACAGTACTAGAATATTTCTCATAGACAGTAATAACTTTTAGGGCCCCTTCTATCGGGGGCCCTTCTTGCTCACTCAAATAGACGCAATACATATGATTGGTGGATTCATATCTGCCGCCTGGGCTCAACCAATCAGCTCTTTTCTGCCTTTTTTACTGTATTTTGAACTGTCCGCTTTTTCATTTGATTGGTCAATACTACTCCATAGGTTATAATGGTTCACTGTCGGTCCTATTCTGATTGGTTGGTTTTTGCCGACCAATGAGAAGAGCTTCAAGAATTTGAATTACTGTATTTCCCGGCAATGTTCTATATCGCAATTCCTGATGTAGCGCTGGTGACGGCGACAAACGCGTTGTTAGGGATTTGAGTGATGTATGTTTTTAGAAGGTTTTAGCTCTTTTACAGAGCATGTTTTACACTTAATAATAACGATTTATTTACTAATACTCCATACCGCACGGAGCTGAGATTTCAGTTCCCCCATCTCTCCAAAGACTACAATGGGACAAAGTAGCTCGTGCTCTAATTGGCCAGGATAGCCAAGCCCCCGCTAGTTCAACCAATCAGCTCTTTTCTGTCTTTTTTACTGTATTTTGAACTGTCCTGCCTTTTCATGTGATTGGTCAATACTTCTCCATAGGTTATAATAGTTCACTGTCGCTCCTATTCTGATTGGTTGGTTTTTGCCGACCAATGAGAAGAGCTTACAGAATTTGAATTACTGTATTTCCCGGCAATTTCCAATAGCTCAATTCCTGATGGAAACGGCCCCGTAGGGTGCATGCTCGACCAGTGCTTAGTTTAAATTCCGTCTCTTTCTAAGAACCCCCATTATTGTGGGTATGCTATAAGTATCTTATAAGGAAGTAAAAGTAGCTAACAACTGTCTAGAAAATTTAATGTCAGTTTTAATGTCTCATATTTACTAGTGGATTGTTAGAGAGACTTTAAGGAAACCTGTCAGTTGTTTATGCGACTTTAAGAGCAGGATATGATAGATGGATATAAGCTGAGCTCTGTAATATTTAGGTTTATATGACATGATGCTGAATTAAAAAGCAGCAAAAATCTTAAAAGTGGAACAGAAAGTCCTGCTTATCCTTCCCATGTACAGTGATTAACACTTTGCTCTGTACACACACTGATACAGGGAAAGCTGTCAATCACTGTATATGGGTAAGCACTGTATATGTCTCTTAAAGAGTCTGTTTAGTATTTACACTTCTTTATGTTTACAAACCCTACTCTAGACAGTACAAACCTATATACTAGTATCACAGAGCTTAGCTTCTCTCCATCTATCACATCGTGCTCTAAGGTAGGACAGCACAGACCTTCTTTTAGGCTATCTTTAGTGGTTTTCCTATGATACACTGTACATGTATCCCTACCCAAAAGGGAAACAGGTGAAAAAATTGTTTTAACCCTTAAAGAGTTCCATTGCTGGACCCCCCGTTTAGGGAAAAAGGGGGTCGGAGCTCCCAATAATCAACATTTTTTCCCCTTTAAACTTTGGGGGTATATGGGGCCTAGGGTTCATTTATGATTTGAGAAGGGACATAAAATTTTTTTTTGTTGATGGACCCTCCCTGTGTGCTGGCTCCTAGTTGATATAAAATGTTTGTTTTTAAAAACCCAAGCTGTTTTTTAAAAATTTTAATTAACCAAAATCTATTTTAAAAAACCCAATAAATGCAGAAAGTAAATGTAAAAAGGGGAAAAAAAATGTTTTTCCCGGGAAAATTGGGTTCTAATTTTCCCAAAAAGGGTTTGGGATTTCATATGTTTCAACAAAATACATTCCCTTGGGAAACCCCCTGAGTTGTAGTTGGTACAAACAAAAATTTTAAGGAAAAGATGAAAAGCCAACAAAGATTTCCTTTTGGAAAAAATTGAACATGCCCTTTGGGTTTTATACTTCATAGAAGTAGTGGAACCACTGTCCGTAAATGCATCAAGTATTTCTGAACTGATGTTAGGAGAATAAATTGAAATTGCTGCACTGCCCTTTCGGGCCCTTTTGGGGGGGTTAGGGGAAGGGGGTTTTCCCCTTGCTCCCCTTTTTATCCCAAAAGTCGCCCCAAAAAACCCTTCAACCCCCAGTGGGGGGCATTTTCTAAAAGTGCTTTAAAAAGTTTTTCAGTAAAATCTTTACCTTTTGGATACTTCTCAGTTGGGGCTCACAAGGGTTTCATTTTCAGTAAAAGGGGTATCGAAGGAGGGCCCTTCAAAAAAAAAAATTTTCCCAAACCCCTCCCCATTTCGGGATGGGGGTGAACAACGAAAATCAGATTTATATGTTAATTCGTCTTTAAATTCAATTTTCCATTTGAAGTCACAAAAAAGGTAGAAGAAAGATATTAGAATTGACCCCCATCTTTAACAATTCATACATTCTCAAGGCCTCAACACAGTTATAAATGGTGGCAATTTCTCACCCTGGTCACAGGCTTGGAGAACAAATGGAGAATAAATAGAAGTTCAATATACTGCTTAGGGAAATTGGGATGAAAAAATCTTTTAAATAGGTATTAATAAAAATTAAAATCCTTCAAAAAATTTTCATTTGCCATTTATCATTGCCCCTGAAAAGACGGGGATGGGAACCAAGGGGGGTTCTTTTACAGATGGTTTAAAAAAATAAAGAGGGGGATTCCAGCCCTTTAAAAACCCCCAAAGGTTTTTAAAAATTGTATTAGAAATTTCAGAAATCATTCCCATAATCCCAGTTTCATTAAATCCTATTTATGTAATAATAAGGATTGCCTCTATTTATTCTTTACAAATGTATTTATATAAATGGATATTTTTTAAAAGTTCAGACTTTTTTCGAAAAAAAAAGATCTTGTAGTTTAAAAAGGGGGAATACGGATTTAAAACCACCCCCCAAAGAAACAACCCAAAAAACGTTATCCACAAATGCCAAAAAATGGAAACTTTGAGACATTAGGAATATGTTATATTAAGTAAATGAAAAAAAGGGGCCATGGACCAAAAAAATAATAGGGGCCCAAATGATTCAAAGGATGACCAAAACGGGAAAATTTTAG
>JAODAL010053185.1:0-25467 GCA_025379985.1 Phyllomedusa bahiana | reverse complement strand
AAAAAAAAGAACATAAAATGACTGATTTAAAAATTTTCAATCATTGATCATGTCCCAAAAATTGAGGAGAGGTGGGGGATGACTATCTCAACTTAAAAAGAAAAGAACTAGAATGGATCTTTAAACTAAATACGTTTTTCCAAAATGGGTTAAAATTTGGAATTTAAGGTGTTACCCCGATGAGTGATTTCTTATACCTGTGTTCCTCCGTTCGCTTTAAACTTATAAAATTTTTAAAGTATAGTGTTTTATGATATATAAAATATTTTTATTTTTTTTATTTACGATAAAAGATTTTTATTTTATGCCAATATTTTTTGATAAACCCGTACTTTCTATCCCTGATTGCTAAAGTTCGGGGTGCACGGATTACCATGACGGATGGGGGAAGTTTTGCGTTTTTTAAATTATGCTAATGTTATTATATAAAAAATTTACTCCTTGTTTGCGCTGTTAGTATTAATGTGGCCTCCGCAGAATGCATTCCCATTACACCCTGGAAGCGGCGGGGGTAGCGAGGCTTCCCAGTGGTTGTCTCCAATGCTGTGTGAGTATTGGTTATTTACTGGTAGCCGACACTTGGTAAAGGTGAAGGTGGGGCTATTTGCGGAGTTTTAGGAGTATTTATTAATGTGCTTGTTGTCTCATGCCGTGATTAATGGCACTTAGGAATGAAAATATCTAGCGCCATGCGCAATACCCCTCTTGTCTTCTGTCAAATGTGAAGGTGTCTCGCGATACAGCTCCCCTGACATGCGCAGTAACAGGCAGAAAACGCCGAGATTCATTAGTGGTGGTTAATACACATTTTTTGAAGGTATGGTATTTATCATGTAATTTTTGTCCCACTTGAATTATTCTTAAAAACACTTATAAGGTTGATCATTGTTTTTTGACACTATGTATTCACTGATTTGATGATGACTTGTATTTAAAGTTTTGTGAAACACTATACTTTGTTGGAAAGGCTCGTATGAGCTAAAAGTTGCTTTTGCACTTTTTGGGTGAAAAAAAACCCGCTTTAAAGTTAAAAGTGTTTTTGGGATCAAATTTAGGCAACAAGAGTCACAGAAAAAAGCTGAAGACCTTCACTATCCCCGTTTGTACAAAAGCATGACCCTTAAACCGCTGATCAAAAAAATAAAAATGCCCGAAGGCGTTTTTTTTAAACATATTTTTGTTGGATGGAATTGCTATACTTGTCCTGGAACGCAGCATGACCCCTTAAACCGTTGACCCAAAAGATTAAAAAAAAGCCAGAAAAAGGGTCTTTCAAAACCCCCTTTTAGTTGAACAGGCATTGACTATGCCTGCCCTGGACCGCAGCATGACCTTTATGTCTTTCCACAGATTAAAAAAAGTGGCAGAAAAAGGGTCTTTCAACCCCCCATTTTAGTTGAAGACATTGACTTGCCTGTCCCTTTCCGCAGCTGCCCAAACCCGCTGGCCCAGATTAAAAAGTGCCCGAAAAATGAGTCTTTTAACCACCTTTTGTTGAACTGGACATTTTATTACCTGTCCTGTACCCAGCAAGACCGAAAACCTGCATTACCTACAAATTAAAAAGTTCCCGGAAAAAGTTGTCTTTGAAGCAGTATTTTAGTGAAAATGGCATTTACTTTTCCATTTCCTGTAATGCGCATGACCCCAAAAAATTTCACTGTGCCCCTTTTGACCATTAGCATAAAATTTCACAATAAAGGAAAAACTAAATTAAAAAAAAATAGTTTTCCAAAAACGTTTCGGCTAGAGGTATTGCCCTTTTGGGGACTTGTGAAGAGATGTCCCCCAGTAGGCAAGGAAACCCGTTGAAAATCCTACATTCTACTGTCAAGTGGGCTGAAGGAAATTACTGATCAAGGCAGGTGAGGCTGTAAACGTGGATCACACAGGTTCAGCTAGCAGGGCCGGAGTTACGGTGGGTGCGGTACGAGCCCGGGCATGACTCCTAAACCTGCATGATCCACAGATTAAAAAGTGTCGGAAGAAAGTAGTCTTTGAACCACCATTTTAGTTGAACTGGACAATGACTATACCTGTCCTGTACCACAGCATGACCCCTAAACCTGTTTAACTCACAGATCACAAAGTGGCACTATGCTATTTTGTACAGTGACTGTCATTTAGTATATTTTTTGGTAACTGACATTCGTTTACAGAATTTATTTAGGGAAGTTTTATTTATAGTTTTACATTATTATCATATTGCTTTTTTTCAGGTGTGATAACTAGAGATGGGCGGATTGATTCTAACGAAGTGGAATTCGTTTAGAATTTCAGGAAAACTTCGGTTCTGAACGAAGTCGAACTTTGGGGTACTTCGCGTGAACGAAGTGTGCTTTTGATTGATAAAATGGCTGCGAGCACATGGCGTTACATGGGGCAAAGAACTCTGGGAGGAAGAAGGGCATAGCCTGCATGACATGTGCAGAGATGAAGCCAATCAGAGACCAGCGGGATTCTGTGACATCACTACACTATATAAGTCCGGGCGCGACGCTGGGAGCTCATACCGCTCTCACTGTATTGATTGGGGAAGGTGCTGCCGCGGCTGCTTATGATAGCTGATACTAAAGAACTCATTTTTATACAGCGAATTTTGGGGGCTGTCTCAGCTTGTCTCAGAGACTGCTTCTCTTAACGTTCTATTTCTGATTTTGTGGGGTATTGGATCTGAAGTCCAGTGTGCGTCCAGTGCAGCTGCATATACATTTTAATGCTATCTGCTAACAGCACATTGAATATCCAAAGGTGATCTAAGCCTGTTCCTGTTGTATTCATTTAGAGAAACAGCGTTTTTACAATACAAATACCACTTCATTTTTGGCTGCTCAATTCTTTTGCGCAATTTACATCCAGGGGTTAATTAAGCGTTGTTTTTCTGCTGTGGTGACTCCAAGAAACCGTCTTTTTCACCGCCAAAAAATACAATTTTCCTGTAGCCTAATTCACAAGCGAAGGTTAATTACAATTTTTTCTCTTGTTGTGTAGCGTAGAAAACACGCCATTATAACACGCTACAAAGCTCGTAGTTTGTGGTTGCTCAATTGTTTGGCGCAATTTACATCCAGGGGTTAATTAAGCGTTGTTTTTCTGCTGTGGTGACAAAAATAAACCGTCTTTTTCACCGCCAAAAATTACAATTTTCCTGTACCATAATTCACAAGCAAAGGTTAATTACAATTTTTTCTCTTGTTGTGTAGCGTAGAAAACACGCAATTGTAACACGCTACAAAGCTAGTAGTTTGTGGCTGCTCAATTCTTTTGCACAATTTACATCCAGGGGTTAATTAAGCGTTGTTCTGCTGCTGCGGTGACTAAAAGAAACCATTTACTTCTATTTCACCGCCAAAAATACATTTTTCCTGTAGCATAATTCACAAGCGAAGGTTAATTACAAGTTTTCCTCTTGTTGTGTAGTGTAAAATACATGCCATTGTAACACACTACAAAGCTGGTAATTTTTTGCTGCTCAATTCTTTTGCGCAATTTACATCCAGGGGTTAATTAAGCATTGTTCTGCTGTTGTGGTGACTAAAATAAACAGTCTTTTTCACCGGCAAAAAAGAAATTTTTTCTGTAGCATAATTCACAAGCAAAGGTTTATTACAAGTTTTCCTCTTGTTGTGTAGCGTAAAATACACGCCATTGTAACACGCTACAAAGCTCGTAGTTTTTGGTTGCTCCATTCTTTTGCGCAATTTACATCTAGGAGTTAATTAAGCGTTGTTCTGCTGCTGTGGTGACTAAAATAAACCGTCTTTTTCACCGGCAAAAAAGACATTTTTTCTGTAGCATAATTCACAAGCGAAGGTTAATTACAAGTTTTTCTCTTGTTGTATAGTGTAATGCATGCCATTGTAACACGCTACAAAGCTGCTAGATTTTGGTTGCTCAATTCTTTTGCGCAATTTACATCAAGGGTTAACTAAGTATTTTTCTGCAGTTGTACTCAGTAAAAGAAACTTTGGTTTTCACCGCCACAGAAGAAATTCTGTAGCATAATTCATATCCGAAGGTTAATTAAGCCTGTTTGTGCTTTTATATTCAGTAAAATACACACAGATTTTAAACGGCACATACAAGTCAATTTTTGCTGCCCATTTTTGGTGCGCAATTTATATCCAAGAGTTACCAAGCTTGTTACTGGGTTCATTTGGAGTCAAATACAGGGTGTGTATTTATCATATACAGATATCATCATCAAACAGTGTCTGTACATTTTAGAACAAACAGTATGTCAGACAGGGAGGTGGCAGGCTCTTCACCTGCTAGTGGCAGTGGCACAAACATTCCTGGAGAAGGCCCAGGTCGCAGCACAGCAAGGGAACGTCGCAGCAGGGGTCAATCGGTGAGGCCACAACTGCCGCTGTCATCTAGCGGCCGTGTGCTGACCAGAAACCCAAGGGTTCTTGATTGGTTGACTAGATCATCCACTTCCTTCCAGATGACATCTGACAACCCCAGCCAAGAGTCGGTGGGAACGTCAGACACAACCCTTAGTTGGCATGGCCCGGGAGCGGGTCAGCGGCCCTCACCTGTCCTCAACCCGCCTCTGTCATATGCGGTTCCCTCAGCCAGAGATCTACTATGTGGTCTGGGCTCAGCGCCATTATATAGCGAGGATGAACAATTTGAGGAGGGCAGTCAGCAGCTACTTGGCAGCGAAGACATGGGGCCAATTTCTCCTGCTTCTTGCAGTAGGCGGCAAAGTATAGATGTGGAGAGTGGCATGGGAGGTCATGTTGTGAGGGGTCAATCTCTACATACCAAGACCGGTGATGAGGACAGCAGTGACGATGAAACACAATAGATGATGATGTAGCGACCGCACTGGGGGGCCGGGGGAAGCAAGGGCTTCATATCGTCCCGGAGAAGAGGGGGACAGCTTGGTGTCAGGCAGCGGGGCAGCAGAATTGGGGTTTTTGGCCGTGGGTCACAGGGTACCAAACAGTGTGAGGGCAGGGCAAGCGGCCCCGGGGGAGAAAAAAACCCCTTTCCCGGGCCAGAAAGTAGGGCACAGGGGGCCAGCCCGGGGGGGCCGGCGGGAGTAGTCCTCAGTGCGGAGGGTTTGGGGTAAAATCGTTTTCCCGGGGGTGTGGAGTTTTTGAAAAGAGACCGGGGGACCCAATATGGGGATATGTAGAAACTGTGGGGAGAAAGTGAAACGGGCCGGGAGCTAACGTTGGCACCCTGGCCTCGCAACACATGCAGCGTACCACCGGTGGGGTGGAGACCGGGCCGATGTGGTGGTCCATCCCGCCGCCCAAGGGAGGGAGCAGCACCAGTTGCACGCAGCCATTGCAGCCAGTCAAGGTCCACCACCTCTGCAGAAGGGGGCTGTTTTCTCTTTTACATCTCCCCGTCCCAGATGCTCCTGTCCTCATACTCATGGCCCAGCAGTCGTTCGCGAGGGATGGCAAGGACAACAGTATGCGTCCAACCATCCTAAGGTGCAGCAGCTGACCGTGCTCCTGCCCAAGTTGTTGGTACTGCAGTCCCTCCCCTTCCAAATGGTGGACTCTGCACCATTCAGAGAACTAATGGCTTGTGCCGAGCCGAGATGGAGAGTTCCAAGTTGTAATTTCTTTTCCAAAAAGGCAGTACCAGCACTTCCTAAATATGTAGAACAGAAAGTGGGCCAGTCCTTGAGCTTATCTGTTTGTTCCAAGGTGCACGGCAGCGCGGACGTCTGGAGCTTTAACTACGGTCAGGGCCAGTACATGTCCTATACGGCCCATTGGGTGAATGTGCTTCCTGCCCATGCACACCAACAACTTGGACAGGAGACGGCGCTTTCTCCTCCACGTTGTCAATCTGCGGCTCCTGCGCCAATGTCCGCCTCCTCCTCCTCCACCACCACCACCATCTCAGCCTCCACAAGTACTGCTCCATCATACCACATGTGTAGGGCACAGCGTTGTCACGCAGTTCTTCACCTGGCTTGCCTCGGCGAACGAAGTCACACAGGGGAGGAACTGCTCCACATCATGCAGCAAGAAATCGATGTGTGGCTTTCTCCGCGCCAACTGCAAATCGGAACCATGGTAACGGACAATGGAAGGAACATGGTGTCCGCGCTGCACCGAGGAGGGATGGTCCATGCGCCCTGCATGGCGCACATGTTCAATCTGGTTGTGAAAAGGTTCCTGAAGTCTTCCACCGATCTTCAAAAGATTCTGAAAAAGGCCAGGAAACTGTGCAAGCACTTCAGCCATTCTTACAAAGCCAGGAACACCCTCCTCGAATTGCAGCGGCAGAACGGCCTCCCCCATCACACTCTGATATGTGATGTTTCCACTCGTTGGAATTCCAGCCTGCACATGTTGGACCGACTGTATGAACAGAGAAAGGCCATTAACGATTTTTTGATGATCCAGGCAGACAGGAGTACTCCCCTGTGTAACTTTGATGTCAGCAAGTGGCAGCTCATGCGTGACATCTGCCGTTTGTTGGGGCCATTCGCGGAGGCCACGTTATTTGTCAGTCGCCAGGACTACGGGATGAATAAGGTCATTCCACTGCTTCATGTCCTGGAACAGATGCTGAAAAATCTGTCTGAGCAAGGGACTGGAGATATGGCGACTACATCTCGCGGCCACATGAGTCCGGTGGGGACTGAAATGGAGGAGGAGGAGGAGGACATTGGAGCAGAAGCATTGTCTGGTGAAATGAGTGGATTTTCTACCCAGGTGACAAGAGAGGAGGAGCAGGAGCAGCTGGAGGAGGTAGATATAGATGAGGAAGACGAGGCAGATGACCCGCAAGCACCGTGGCAGTATACCATGGAGATGGAGGCAGGGAGCCCCTCGGAGTCACTAGTGCAGATGGCCTGCAGCATGCTGTTTGCCTGGCTAGTGACAGCCAAATAGTCAGCATCCGGCAGAGGGATGACTTCTGGCTCTCCACCCTATTGGACCCTCGCTACCGGCCCAAAATGGGAGCATTTTTCCTAGCTACTGAGAGGGAGGACAAACTCAAATACTACAGGGAAATCCTCCGTAGTCAGTTGGCCGCTGCCTATGTGTGGCATCGTCCCTCCTCTGACAGGTCTGACTGGGGGGTTCCTCAGTGCTTACGTACTACTGCCGCGGCTGCTGGGGGAAGGTGGGGGGGTCGGAGCAGTACCAGCTCCATCAGCAGCAACCTAAGTCTGGAGTCACTGATGAGCAGCTTCCTTCACCCGCCTAGTGAGGAGGGTAGTCGCCAGCAGCAGCAGCAGGACCTGGAGCAGTCCCTGAACCAACAGGTGGTGGCCTACTTGGACAGCACTCTGCCACCCCAGTTAGAAGATCCGCTGGACTACTGGGCAGCCAAACTGGATGTGTGGCCGCAACTTGCCGAGTTTGCAGTGGAGAATCTGTCCTGCCCGGCCAGTAGTGTGGCATCAGAGCGGGTATTCAGTGCGGCGGGGGCCATCGTTACCCCAAACAGAACCCGCTTATACACGGGAAATGTGGAACGACTGACCTTTGTCAAGATGAATCAGGCGTGGATCGGCCAGGATTTCCACACACCAATGCCTTAGGCGTCAGACTACATCAGCCATGACACCTCACCCAAACTGTGAGAAATGAGTCTGGGTTTCAAACTACCTGCCTCAGCCACTATTCTGATGCCGCCACCCGCCTGATGCCACACATCTGCTGCCAGTTTCTCCATCTGCCATCAACCATCTTTACCAGGGACTGGTATTGCCACCCACCTCCACACTCTGTCATTGTGCCACTTTATGACCTCATGCTGCTGTTGCTGGTGCCGTGACATCCACACTGTGTCATTGTGCCACTCTCTGACCTCATGCTGTTGCTCCTGCCGCCGTCACCTCCACTCTCTGTCATTGTGCCACTCTGTGGCCTTCTCCAGTTTTTACCACCTCCAGAATGTCATTGTGCCACTGTCTGACCTCATGCTGCTGCCACCGGCACCTCCACTCTCTGTCATTGTGCCACTCTGTGGCCTACTCCTGTTTTTGCCACCTCCAGAATGTCATTGTGGCACTGCCTGACCTCATGCTGCTGCTACCGTCACCTCCTGTCTCTGTCATTGTGCCACTCTGTGGCCGACTCCTGTTTTTGCCACCGGCAGAATGTAATTGTGCCACTGCCTGATCTCATGCTGCAGCTGCCGTGCCCTCCGCACTGTGTCATTGTGCCACTCTCTGACCTCATGCTGCTGCTGCCGTCACCTCCAGTCTCTGTCATTGTGCCACTCTGTGGCCTACTCCTGTTTTTGCCCACTCCAGAATGTCATTGTGCCACTGTCTGACCTCATGCTGCTGCTGTGGCTGCTGCCGTAACCTCCCCACTGTGTCATTGTGCCACTCTGTGGCCTATTACTCTTTTGCCACCTCCAGAATGTCATTGTGCCACTGTCTGACCTCATGCTGCTGATGTGGCTGCTGCTGCGACCTCCACACTGTGTTATTGTGCCACTCTGTGGCCTACTCCAGTTTTTGCCACCTCCAGAATGTCATTGTGCCACTGTCTGACCTCATGCTGCTGCTGCTGTGACCTCCACACTGCGTCATTGTGCCACTCTGTGGCTCTCCTGTTTTTGCCACCTCCAGAATGTCATTGTGCCACGGCCTGACCTCATGCTGCTTCTGCTGTGACCTCCACACTGTGTCATTGTCCCACTCTGTGGCCTACTCCAGTTTTTGCCACTTCCAGTATGTAATTGTTCCACTGTCTGACCTCATGTTGCTGCTGCCGTGCCCTCCACACTGTGTCATTGTGCCACTCTGTGGCCTACTCCAGTTTTTGCCACCTCCAGAATGTCATTGTGCCACTGTCTGACCTCGTGCTGCTTCTGTGGCTGCTGCCGTAACCTCCACACTGTGTCATTGTGCCACTCTGTGGCTTATTACTGTTTTGTCACCTCCAGAATGTCATTTTTCCACTGTCTGACCTCATGCTGCTGTGGCTGCCGCTGTCACCTCCACACTCTGTCACTAATGTTTCCACCTGAGCTCTCAGCTTGTTTTTTTCCAGCTTTCGCTGGCATGACTTTATCAGGCAACATTCCTGCTTGAGTTTTTTGGTCAGTTTTGCCCTCTTAAGTGCCCAGGGAATTTTATAGTGAAGTGATTCTAAGTGCGGCGGCAGTCATGTGCGTGTCATACTAAAACACAACATTGTATGAAGACCAAACCAAGCTCCCTCTGTATATTTATGCATGGCACAACGTTCTACAGCACCCTGCAGGCTCTGTGCAGCCTGGAAATAGCTGTTTTTTAACGCAATTCGTCCCAAAGTAATTCAGACCGAATTTATTTTTGTCTGGAAATTCGGCGAAGTGACCGAACCGAATTTTTGAGAAATTCGCCCATCTCTAGTGATAACATACAACATACACCCCTCCCTGCAGTTTAAAAGGTATTTTTTGCATGTGTAAATGTGTTAATTCATTCGTACACCCCATAACTAATAAAAATGTCCTAATCATCCCCAAAACACTTCTTAGTTGAGAAGACATTTGCCCTCCTGGTTCCTGAGAGTGATTCAGCCAAATAATTCATTGGTTTCATTTCTCCTCCAAATCCTTCTACAGAGATAAGGGACTCCCCTGGGGATCAAATGATGTGACCCCATAGTGACTCCAGCCCCAGAAAATTTTAAGCCTCAAATTGTGCAATTTGTGTCCAGCCCTGGAGCCATTGTTGACACTACTTAAAGGGGTGTTATCATTTCATTAAATGGTCTTCAGAATAAGAAGACAGTGAAAACAAGCAACTTTGCAATTGGATGTCATTAGCAAAGCTGCCTTGTTCTCACAGTGTCCCTTATGTTGTGTTTTTATTTACACTGATATCCAGTGTGGGTCGAATCCCTCCTGATCCCTCCTCCTTGCAATTCACTAGCTGAGAGCTCATTTACATTCTGTACAGCCTCCGGGTCGAATCACGGAGCTGTGTCTCTGACTCAGAGTTAGGGGCTGTAGCATTTTCATTTTATACAGGCAGAAGAAACAGAATTACACTGAAGGGCTTACACAATCAGGAAATAGCACAATTGTATCGATCCCTGCCTGACTCAGAGTTAGGGGCCGTAGCATTTTCTGTCTCCACACCCAGCAGAAACAGACTGCAGCAGATTGTACAATAAGAAAACATGACAGTTTTGTCCCTGTGCCTAACTCTCCTGCATAGACACAGATCTGTGCCGTTCTTAGAAAGCTGTAATACATTTCCAGCTGTGAGATCAGTGCTCAGTCTAGAGTGAATGCAGCCTGTGGTATGTATACAGCTCTTATAAAATAAGACTGATAGGGAGAGACACAGTGATATGTGGACTCAGAGGAGGGGGGGGGGAGTCTCAGGCCAGCAGTGAAGGGGGGATGATGTAATCCAGCTGGGAGGGGAAGAAACGCCCCTGCATTCACAGAGCTGAGAAGCTCAGTGCAGTGTGAATCAGCCGAAGTAAGGAAGCAATACATCCCCTTTAACCTCACAGAAATCACCTTTTTCAAAATCTGATTTTTTAGAGAAATTTTAAGCTCTCCTGATTGCCCCTTATGGTGAGTCAGTCATCTGTTAACACGGAGGTTCAGCTGCCAGGGTCAGACTTACAGTTGGTGCAGTGAGAGCCCAGGCTAGCGTCCGTCATCTATTAACACTGTAAAAATGCCCTTATGACGCAGCAACGAAAACAGTCGTGCTGAAGCAGAGTGCGGAAGCGGAAGTGTGAGCTAAAACCTCCAGCCTTCCTCAGTACACAGTCAAGACCTGGGTAGCGCTTCAGAAATGTCTGCCTCTACTAGAGTGCTTGCTCCTCCGTATGAGTGCGGACCAATTGTGCTTCACTTGTAAATGCTGGTGGTTGACGCTCCTGTTCCACCCAGATGCCCTTTTTCTTGGCATTCTTTTTCTCGTTTTACTTAACGTGTTGGAGGAAATTGTCTCTGTTCTTGGGGTGGCGAATGTGCTCCATATTCCATGTCCTCAGAATAACCTACATCTGTTCAAGTCTTCCTGTACAATTGTACAATTCAGAGGAATATTTGTATCAGCTATTTTGTACATGCAATTTTTTTAGTAGTTTAATTCTAGAAAATACATTTTTAAAAATAGGATGGAATCCCAACACGTCTTTGTTCCTCTTTTTTAATTATATTAAACGGGTTGTCTCACTACAGGGATTGCTAGCTATGTTAAAGATCTTGCAAAAACAAGTCATTTTGCAATATGTGTCCATTAACAGTGTCCTACCTATTCCTGTTTCCGACAACACCATGCCCCATAAAATTGAAATCATGACCCTTTGGACACTCTTGACAATTGTGAAGAACAAATGTCTTTTAGAAACCACATTTTTTAAAAAATAGGACCTGTAGTATAGCTGTTTTTCACAGCAACATGCCCCCAAAAATTCAAAACATGACCCTTTGGTCACTCTTGACAATTGTGAAGAACAAATGTCTGTTAGAAAATACATTTTTTAAAATACGACCTATAGTATAGCTGTATTTCACAGCAACATGATCCAAAAAATTATAAAAGTGACTTACAGAGCCACTGTTAAAAATTGTGAGTGAGAAATGCCACTTTGAAGCCACATTTCTGTTCCAAAAGACCTTGATTATAGCTGTATCTCAAAGCACCATGACCCCGTAACCAATGACTTTGCAAAAAATTTTTATTAAAAAACGAGTAAATGGAATAAGTTTTTTTCAGGAAACCGTGTACAATTGTTGTCTTTTACATTCTCCTCACCGTAAAACCAGCAAAATGACCTTTTGGGAAATGAGAATAAAAATTGCAGTAGGAAATGATCATTTAAAAAAAAAATTCAGAAGACCATTTCTTTTGGAAGCGGAATGTGAAGTAGACTGGCAACTAATCGGTGACATTGGCATTTGGGGCCACAACATCATCGGAGATCCACGCCTGACCTCAGACCTCAAACCTTCCTCAGCAGGCAGTCCAGACGCGGGTAGCGCTTTAGAAATTTCCGGACAACGAGGTTCATGACGTGTGCCAGGCAAGGGATGTGCTCCAGCCTACCGATTGTAAGGGCGGCCAGGAGATTTTGACCGTTATCGCACACCACCTTGCCTGGCACAAGGTTCTTGTCACCCAGACAGCGCTCAGTCTCATTGTGAAGAGCCGTCCACAGCTCCTGACCTGTGTGTTGACGGTCTCCAAGACAGATAAATTTCAACCCGGCTTGTTTTCTCTGGGTATGTGATGCTATCAGTGGACCTTGGGTGAAAGAACCCTGCACCATCCCTGTGGTTTTGAAGAGCGAGTGCCGAGCCAGAGAGCCACCGTCACCACCAGAGACACCCACCCAGCTCACCCAGTGAGCTGTCACAGAGATACAGCGGCCTTGACCGTGCTTATTAGTCCATGTATTGGTGGTCAGATGGACTTTGCTGGACACAGATGCAGAAAACGCACATGAGATTTTAGATGACACGTGGCTGGCCAGGGCAGGAACGGTTCTTCTGGAAAAGAAATGCCTGCTTGGCATCCGGTATTGGGGGCAGGCAAGGACCATGATGTGCGGAACCCATCTGTGTCCACCAGATGGAAAGGCAACATTTTCAAGGCCAAAAGCCTGGCAATGCCGACATTCAGGCTGTTAACTTTGGGATGGTTGGGGTTAAAGTGTTTCTTCTGCTCCCAAACATGGTATACAGAAGGCTGGCTCCTAGAATGGCCGCTGTACAATGTGCAGGTCAAACTGGTGGAAGGAGAAGGGGTAGGATTGGTCTTTGGCAGTGGTGGTAGTTCTCGGGCAACGGTGGAGGCTGAAGCAGAGGCTGATCCTTGATCATGATGGTGGGAGACATGGGCAGCTGAAGAACGCTTGGTCTTGGAAGTGGTGGAGGAGGAGGAGGCGGAGACAGGGTGTGACAGTGGATGAAAGCCCTGGATCGGTGTGGCCTTTTTTCGCCAAGTGTTTCCTCTATTTCAACTCATGCATTCGCTGCATGTGACTAGACATGTTGGTGGTGGTTAAACACCTAAGATTCTTCACTCTACTGATGCGTTTATGGCAAAGGCAGTATATGACATCTCTGGGTGAATCAGAGGCTTGATCAAAAAAGGCCCAGGCTTGAGAGGTCCTGGAACTTCTGTACCTTTTCGATGGCCATAAGTGAGGAGCGGTGTTTCTGCTGATCATGGCCGGCGAAATAATCTCAGCAGACTTGTGCGACCGCCCTCTCCCTTTTTGAGGCGGGAGCCGTACTGACACTACCCCATCGTCTTCCTCCTCGTCGCAGTGATGAAGCAAATTCTGCTGAAAACACCACGTTGGATCCGCAATGTCGTCGTCATCATCATCATCATCATCAACACAGGTGACTTGGTCGTCCTGACATTCTGCATCCTGGAGCTGCGGGCTACAAGCAACAGGCACTGCCAGGCGTTGACGACCACCCAGGATTTTTGCCGATTGACCAGCTTCCTTCTCCTCCTCTGATGGCATCAGCGATTGGTCGTCAGAGCAGACAAAATTATTCACTTTGGCCTCTTGATCTTTTGAAATGCCTTCTGACCCCAACCGCATTTTGTCATCAAAGAGATCTTCAGAAAATGGATTATCCACAGTGGTGGGTACATGAATTGACATTTAGGCTGCCTTCGCTTCATGTTGGACGGATGCTGATGATGACGACATTTGTGGCCGTGACTGGGAGGACAAGGAGGTAAGACTGCTGGATGCAGGTTGCATTAACCACTGAAGAACAGATTGGCGATGCTGTTCGTTACTGAGATTAAGAGGGCACCGATCCAGTGATGACAGGCCTGACGGTCCGGCAACCGACGATCCGCTGGCTTGCGTGTTGTCGCCAGCACTGGAAGGAGCACCTTCTCTCGTACCTCTACCTCCATGTCCTACACCCCTCGTTGCTCGCTTACCACCTGCATTTCGCTCCATGTTCAGAAAGATAACAATTTAAAAAGGTATGGAAGAGTTTTTGACAGTTTCTTATTGAAAGACGGCAAATCAAAGCTATTCTTAAATCCCTCTAATTTCCAACAGCCAACTAGGATTAGAAACAGAATTGTTTCGATCAAATATCTGTGAAATGCAGTCTGGTGGAAGAACCGTAACACCAAATCAACAGTGTTCTTCCTTCAGTCCCTGAGATTTACAACTTCCCAGTAGGACTAGCAATTGATAGTTTTCAACAAACTATCATACAAATGCATGATTAGCCCCAAACTGAGATGCACTGAGTGAAATAGAAGTATTGAAAAGTTATATGGATTAATATGGCGGCCTTCGCACCTCTGACTACAGGCGTAATTTACTATCAAATATGTATAACACAATATGCGTACAACTGAGCTCTTTGCAGCAACCTGAGACGCATAGACTGCAATAAGAGTATTTAAATATTATATGCATTAATATGGCAGCCTTCGCACCACTGACTACAGGCGTAATTTACTAGGAAATATGTATAACACAATATGCGTACAACTGAACTCTTTGCGCCAAACTGAGACGCACGGACTGCAATAAGAGTATTTAAATATTATATGGATTAATATGGCAGCCTTCGCACCACTGACTACAGGCGTAATTTACTATCAAATATGTCAATCTGACCATCGGTCAATCTAACATCTATAGCACTGCATGATTTGAAACTGCTAGATTTGAAAGTGATAGATTATAAGTGATTTGAAGAAATAGGAGTGATATGGGACAGAAGTGGGCATAAGGGGCCATGAGGTTCGCTTTTTTGTGAATACCTATCTTTAGAGTCCACAACTCATTCACCATGCTCACTAATGCTATCTACCATTGCAGCCTTTCCCTTCTACTGTACGATCCAGTCTCACCCCGTGACAATTCTTTCCATATCAGTGCCTCTCTCCTCCCCTCACCCATGTATACATCCACACACTTTTCTCCCTTTTAACTACCCCAAATCGCCTGCTTGCATAGTGCTGAACAAACGCCTCTCATACTCATTGCTTAACCATCTGCTGTCGCTTTTCATTCTCCTGCTTCTCGCTGCAGGTGACATCTCTCCTAACCCCGGCCCTCCTTCCTTTACTGCTCATTCCACCTCCTCTTTCTATACAGCTATTCGCTGTACGTCTTTTCCTGCCACTTTTAAATGTGCCCTGTGGAACGCCAGATCTGTTGGCAACAAACTCACTGCTGTTCATGACCTGTTTCTTTCTCATTCCCTCAACCTACAGAAACATGGCTCCAGCCATCTGACACCGCTTCCCTTGCTGCCCTCACCTATGGCGGCCTACACTTCACCCACACCCCTAGACCTGAGAACAGGCTGGGTGGTGTAGTCGGCATACTTCTCTCTCCACACTGCACCTATCAGGTCATTCCTCCCGCACCCTACCTCACTTTCCCCTCCTTTGAAGTCCACAATAGTGATGAGCGATTGCGTCAACTATCGTTATCGATTCGATAGTCGATATCGGCAATTATCATGACGATATCCGATAGTCGATAACAGATTATCGCCGATGACCATAAAAGTCTCTGGGAGAGGAACAACACCTTCATTCTTACACCCAAACAGGTGTGGAGAAGCTGGAATTAACATCCACAACAGTAAACTGGAAATACGTGCTAAAATTTTTAGAAAAAGACAATTAGGCAAAAAGAAGCCCACAGAAAAAAACTGCAGGCTATTCACTATCCCTGTCTTTTAAACAGCATGACACTTAAACCCTTGCATACCCCAAAAATTTAAAAAAGGGCCCAAAGGAAAAGAAATTTTTTAAAAAACCCATAAATTTTACAAAAACCCTGGACATTAAATATCCTTGTCCGGGAAACCCGCAGCAGGCCCCTTTAAAACCTGTCTAAACCACAGATTGAAAATCCCCGGAAAAAGGATCTTTGAAAAACCTTTTTAATTTTTTTAAACTGGACGTAGACTACCCCTGTCCGGGACTGCACCCATGCCCCTTAAAATCTACTTTAACCCAAAAAAAGACACCTAAAATATTGAGAGACAAAAGAAAAATCTCTTACCCAACAAAAATAAACAAAAAAAAAAAAGGGAAAAGAAGGGCCTATAAAATATATTTTTTTTTAAATTTAATCATTAAGATACTGGTACCTCCAAAAAAAAACGCTCAACCCAAATAGGGAATGTAGGGAATATCCACCCTAAAAACAAAACCAGGTAGGTGGAAAGATTACCCCTCCCCCAACCCCCCTTCGCCCTTGGGGAAGCAACATTTTTCCCTAATCAAGCCAAAAGACGCAGAACAATCCCCCTAAAAAACGGCCGGGCCGGGAAACCTAACCCAATTTACACGGGCCCTATTTCCCCCTTTTAAAAAAATCTTTATCCCAACATGTTACGATCACCCAAAGGGATCGCTTCGGGGGAAGGTTAAAAAAAAAAGGGGAAAAAAAACGCAGATCACAACCAAAAAAATTCGGGGAAAAATTAAGGGAATTTTAAATTTAAACCTAAATTTTTCGCCGAGAGCAATTCAAAACCCCCATTTTTACGTCAAAAACCTTACAATTATTAAGCTCAGGGGTTTTTTGGGGATCTATCAAAGACAAGGAGTGCAAAACCCAAAAACCCAAAGACCCTAAATCTAGAGTCAAAATCCAAATTTTAAAAAATGTTTCAACTCACCCTAAACCGGTAAGGCGGGCTCCTACCCTTCAGGGCTAGCCAGCGTTAGCGGGAATGAATCCCAAGGGAAAACGCCGCTCAAACACACACACGGCTTTTTAAGCCCCGCTCGGGCCCCCTTCGCCTTGACTTTAATAAAGAATCAAGCGTCAGCAACCAGAATGTTTACATGGAAGTTTTCCGAAACTACCGGGGCCAGGGGCCCACTGTCATTTTCTACTAAACCCGGGCGGACATAAACTTCCTATTTACTAAAAACCCAAAGGGAAAATTGACTCCCAAGTTGATAAATAGAAGAGAAGGGGCCATTATAAGGCAGTTCTAACCAAAAAAGGGGGAAAAAGGAAAATTTCAGGATATTTGAAAACCAACACTAGAAGAGAAGATAGGATGCTTTGATCAAGGGTAAAGGGGCAGTAGCAATTCAAAGAAACGCAAAGTAAAGGGCGGAAAATTGGGAGCCCCTTGGGCATAACTGTTTGAAAATTTGGAAAATCCAGAAGCACTTTTTTGTAGGGTAGTTTTCTATCCAGTTTCCCCCCGTCTTGAGGAGGGGTTTTCCACAATAAATTTCCCTTTTTCCATTTCCCCGGGCCAGCGCAAAGGCCATCATGTTGCGTTTGGCAAAATGCTAAGACCCGGCGTATCAGGGGCAGGGCGTATGCCCACCCCCACAGGTTCTCCTTTCTACGACCAAATTGTTTGAGGGGTTCTTGGCCCATATACTTTTTTCCCCGCAGATGCAATTGCCCACAGAAACACGAAAATACATTGATTTCCCTTTAAATGAATTTGTCTGATCTCAAAGCTTTTATTTCCTGCACGTCAGAGAAATTTGGGGTTTTTCCATAAAAGGAAAAAAAGGAGCAATCCCGCTTTTAAATAAGAACCTGTGTTTTTAAAGCCCCCTTTTTCCCCTTCCCTTTGGTCTCACAAAAGGGCCGGCTGACCAAAAAATCACGAAGATTTTTGCCTCTTTCGGGAAAGGAAAGGGGGAAAGGGAAAAAATAAACCAACCCCTTTTTTTGATCAGGATCCATTTTTAGAAACCCCCCCAAAGCTTTTTTTAAAGATTTTTTTAATTTTTTGGAACCCCCATCGCAAAGGCCCAAATTAAAAACGTTTTAAATAGAGTCTTTTTGGTTTCCCAAAGACTAGAATGCGAAGGTAAAAAATTTTGCTTGGTTCTTTTAATAAGGGCATTGCTGATAAGGCTTTTTTGGGGAAAATAAAATCAGGGGGGGGGGGGAATACCCCTTAAAAAAAAAATCTTTTTCCTCAACCTTTATTCCCCTTTTTTTTAAAAAATTTCTTCCATGGTCGCCCCTTTGGGCGCGAGCTGGGAAAAAATTCCCCCCCCGGGGTATGCCCCCTTTTTAGGGGGAAGTTGGATAAAAATACTATCCCCAACTTAATATTAAAATGGTGGCGGGGGGCCCTTCCGAAAGATATTTTGAATAGATCACCAATTGAATTTTTGTTTGACCCTAAAAAAAATTGGGAAAGGATAATCGTACATAAAATGGAAAATATCGTACATATCTTTTAAGCTTGGGGTTTTTAAAATTTTCTTAGGAGAAACCTTTACCCTTAATGTATTTTAAAAAAAATTTATATTTTAAAACCGTTCTCCCCTTTTTTAAATTTTTAGTATATTTAAATCTACATGACCCACAGATTAAAAAGTCCCGGGAAAAAGGATTTTTCCCAACCCCCAATTTTAGTTAAACCCGGCATTGACAAAAACTGTCCCCTGTACTACGGGAATGACCATTAAAACCAGTCTGACCCAAAATTTTTAAAAAAAGTGCCGGAAAAAATTCTTTCAACCCCCAAATTTTAGTTAACCGGACATTAAACAAATAACTGTCCGGGGCCCAAAACCGCTTTGACCCCAAACCTGCATAAACCCACAATTAAAATAAGTCAAAAAAGAAGTCTTTGAACCCCCAAATTTTAGTTGAACGGGAAATTGACTAATTGTCCGGGACCGCAATATGACCTTTAAAACCTGCCCTGACCCACAGATTAAAACAGTCCCGGGAAAAAAGGGAGTTTTTAAAACCCAAACCATTTTAGTTAAAACAGGAAATTAAACCCAAATGCCTGTCCGGACCCCAAGCTTTCCCCTTTTAAAAACCTGCAGGGAACCCACAATTAAAAAAGTGCCGAAGAAAGAAGCCCCTTGGGAAAAGCATATTTTAGAAAAAGGGAAAATTGACAAACCATATCCTGTAACGCAGCATAAACCCAAAAACCCACAAAGGCCCTTTAAGGGACCACGAAGAAAATTTCGCAATAAAAAAAAAAACTAAATTTTAAAAAAAACTCTTTTTCCCAATACGCTGCTTTTAGAACTATTTTTGCCCATTCTCCCTTGGTGACATTTTTTCCACCATGACATTAGAATTGAAGAAAAACAAAACAAAATTTTCCCCAAAAAGGCCCAACAAAGGCCTTTTTTAAAACCCCTGTTTCTACTGTCAAGGGGGGTAAAAGGGAAATTTACTAAACAAGGGGGGTAAGGTTTGAACACTTTGATCCCCCGCAGGTTAACTGGCCGGGCCCGGGATTTTACTGGGTGTTGGAGAGAAAGGGGCGGGCGTCTGTCATCTTTTTAACACAAAGGGTTTCCCACTAGAAAGGGCCCCTTTTTAACCCGTAGGGTGCGGTGAGAGCCAGGCTGGTGTTTGGGGGGGTTCCTTTTAAACACGCAGTTCACCAGGCAGGGCCACAGTTACACGGGGTTTGGGGTGAACCCAAAAGGCGGTTTCGTCGCCCATTAAAAAACGGCAAAAATTTCCCCTTATGACGCGGGAAACCCGAAAACAGCGGCCGAAGCAAGGGGCAAAAAGCGGAAGGTGAGCTAACACCTCCAGCCTTCCTCAGAACACGTCAAGCCCGGGTACCGCTTGAAAATTTCTGCCTCACGAAAAGCACTTCCCCCCTCCGTATGAGTGGGGAAACAAATTGAGCTGGGGGGTTGGGCCCCGCTCCATTTTCACCCAGGTCCCCTTTTTTTTGGAACTCTTTTCCCCTTTTTACTCAACGTGTTGGGAGGAAATAGGGTCCCCCTTTTCTTGGGGTTTGGCGAATGGCTCCATACACCATTTCCTCAGAAAAAACCTCCCATCTTTTCAAGTCTTCCTTCCCTCCCTTGTACAATTCAGAGGAATATTTGTATAAGCAATTTTGTACATTGCAATTTTTTTTAGTATTTTTAATTCAAAAAAACACTCTTTTAAAATAAAATTTAAAATTTCCCACCACGTCTTTTTTTTCTTTTTTTTTTTTTTTTTAAATTGTTTTAAACGGGTTGCCCTCACTACGGGGATTTTTTTAGCAAAGGGTTAAAAAAACTTGCAAAAACAAGACTTTTTTGGCAATGTGGGGCCCAAATTCCCAGTGTCCCCCCCAAATTCCTTTTTTTGACAGCACCATGCCCCCTAAAATTCAAGACAAATCCTTCACCATTTGGTTTGACAATTGTGAAAAACAAATGCCTTTTTAAAACCACCCTTTTTTTACAATAGGACCTGTAGTATAGCAAATAATTTCACACAAAAAGCCCCAAAAAAAATTCAAAACGAAAACCCTTTGGGCCCCCTCTTGAAAAATTGGGTTAAGAAAAAAGGGCTTTTTAAAACCACATTTTTTAATAAAAACCTGAAGTATAGCTACAATTCACAGGAGGGGGGGAAACCAAAAAAATTTAAAAAAATTTTATTCCACCCCACTGAAAAAAATTTGTGGGGGGAAAAATCCCCACTTAAAAGGGCCACAATTCTTTTCCCAAAGGACCGGGTTTTTAATAGTTTGAATCTAACAGCAACATGCCCCCAAAACCATTGACAGGGGTAAAAATTTTTTAAAAATTTAAGGGGAGAAAATTTGGAATACTTTTTTTTCCATAAAAACCTTTTGGTAAAATTTGGGTGTTTTTTAAAAAAGTCTCCTCCCCAGCAAACCAGCAAAATAAAAATTTTTGGGGAAACCCTGAGAAAAAAAATTTGCATAAGAAGGGGATCATTTAAAAAAAAAAAGGGGAAACCAAATTTGTTTAAAAGGGGAAAAGTGAATTAGACCGGCAACTAATGGGTTTGACTTCGGAAATTTGGGGCCACAACATCAGAGATCCTTTGCCTGATTAAACCCTTGTTTAAATTCAAACGATAAACATTATAAATTGGAAGCCAGATGCATTTGTTTTTTTAAATGACTATTTCCCCTGTGCTAAAGGTCCGCTCAGATATGACGCTGGCTGCTGGGCAGGACAACACCTCTATGGCGTGGCGAACAAGCTCGGGCCATTCATCCATTTTCGATACCCAGAGGTTCATGACGTGTGCCAGGCAAGGGATGTGCTCCAGCTTACCAATCGTTAGCGTGGCCAGGCGATTTTGACCGTTATCTCACACCACCTTGCCTTTCACAAGGTTCTTGTCACCCAGCCAGTGCACGGTCTTGTTGCGAAGAGCCGTCCACAGCTCCTGACCTGTGTGTTGATGGTCTCCAAGACAAATTAATTTTAACACGACCTGTTTTCTCTGGGCACGTGATGCTACCAGTGAACTTGGGGGAAAGAACCCTGCACCATCCCTGCGGTTTTGAAGAGCATACGCCGAGACTCATAGCCACCGTTACCACCAGAGACATCCACCGAGCTCACCCAGTGAGCTGTCATGAAGATATGGCGGCCTTGGCCGTGCTTACTAGTCCATGTATCGGTGGTCAGATGGACTTTGCCGGACACAGATACAGACAACGTGCTTGAAATTTTAGATGACACGTGGCGGGGCCAGGCAGGGACGGCTTTTCTGGAAAAGAAATGCCTGCTCGGCATCTGGTATTGGGGGCAGGCAAGGGCCATGACATGGCGGAACCCATCTGTGTCCACCAGACGGAAAAGCAACATTTCCAAGGCCAAAAGCCTGGTAATGCCGACATTCAGGCTTTTGGCTTTGGGATGGATTGGGTTAAAGTGTTTCTTCTGCTCCCAAACCTGGTAGACAGACGGCTGGCTGCTAGACTGGCCGTAGTACGGTGTGCAGGTCAAACTGGTGGAAGGAGAAGGGGTAGGATGGGTCTCTGGTGGTGCTGGTGGTACTCGGGCGACAGTGGAGACTGAAACGGAGTCTGATCCTTGATCATGACTCTGATAGACATGGGCAGCTGAGGAATGCTTGGTCGTGGCGTATGAGGAGGCGGAGACAAAGGGTGTGACAGTAGTTGGAAGCCCGGGACCGGTGTGGCCTTTTTTCGCCAAGAGTTCCCTCCATTTCAACTCATGCATTCGCTGCATGTGACTAGATATGTTGGTGGTGGTCAAACACCTAAGTTTCTTCCCTCTACTGATGCGTTACGGCAAAGACTGCATATGACCTCTCTGGGTGAATCAGAGGCTTGATCGAAAAAGGCCCAGGCTTGAGAGGTCCTGGACCTTTTTGATGGCGATAAGCGAGAAGCGGTGTTTCCACTGATCATGGCTGGCGGAATAATCTCAGCAGACTTGTGCGACCGCCCTATCCTTTTTTGAGGCGGAACCTGTTCTGACCCTACCCCATCGTCTTCCTGCTCGTCCAGTGATGAAGCGCTCGCAAACAAATTCTGCTGAAAAGACCACGTTAGATCCAAAAAGTCGTCATCATCAACATCAACACGGGTGACTTCCTCGTCCGACATTCTGTACCCGGAGCTGCGGGCTACAAGCAACAGGCACTGCAAGGCGTTGCCGACCGCCCGGGATTTTTTGCCGATTGACCGGCTTCCTTCTCCTCCTCTGATGGCATCAGCGATTGGGCATCAGCACAGACAAAATCATCTTCTTTGGCCTCTTGATCTTTTGAACTGCCTTCTGACCCCAACCGCATTTTGTCATCAAAGAGGTCTTCAGAAAATGGATTATCCACAGTGGTTGGTACACGAATTGACATTTGGGCTGCCTTCGCTTCATGTTGGATGGATGCTGACGATGATGATGACGACATTTGTGGCCGTATCTGGGAGGACGAGGAGGTAAGACTGCTGGATGCAGGTTGCATTAAACGCTGAAGAACAGATTGGCGACGCTGTTCGTTACTGAGATTCATAGGGCACCAACCCAGCGATGACAGGCCTGACGGTCTTGCAACCGAAGATCCGCTGGCTTGCGTGTTGTCGCCAGCACTGGAAGGAGCACCTTCTCTCATACCTCTACCTCCATGTCCTACAACCCTCTTTGCTCACTTACCACCTGCATTTCGCTCCATGTTCAGAAGGATAAAAATTTAAAAATGTATGGAAGAGTTTTTGACAGTCTCTTATTGAAAGACGGTATTCTTAAATCCCTCTAATTTCCAACTGCCAAATAGGATTAGAAACAGAATTGTTTGTATCGAATACCTATGAAATGCGGTCTGGTGGAAGAACCATAACACAAAATCAACAGTCCCAGGGATTTACAACTGCCCAGTAGGACTAGGAATTGATAGTTTTCAACAAACTATCATACAAGTGCGCTATCCCGCGCCAAACTGAGTTTCACCGAGTGCAATAAAACTACACGGATTAGAAATTGTGTTTTTTGCAGTAATGACAAACGAGAACAGTCACTAGAAAATGTTTCTATCAAAATTGGCGTACAACGTGGCTATTTGAAAAAAACTGGGGTCGCGCCACGTGCAATACAGCTATTTAAAAATTAAACGGATAAGAAAAGGCGGTTTTTGCAGCAATGAAATACACCAACAGTTACTAGAAAATTTCTGTATCCAAATTTAAGTACAAGGTGGCTCTTTGAAAAATACTGGGCCGTACCACGTGCAATACAACTATTTAAAAATTACACAGATAACACAAGAGTGTTTTTTCACCAATAAAATACACCAAGAGCTACTACCAAATTTCTGTATCCAAATTTAAGTACAAGGTGGCTCTATGAACAAAACTGGGCCGCACCACGTGTAATACTGCTATTTAAAAGTTACACGGATAACAAAAGGTGGTTTTTGCACCAATGAAATACACTAACAGTTACTGCAAAATTTCTGTATCCAGATTTAAGTACAAAGTGGCTCTTTGAAAAAAACTGGGCCGCACCACGTGCAATACAGCTATTTTAAATGTAAACGGATAACAAAAGGTGTTTTTTTCACCAATGAAATACACAAACAGTTAATACAAAATTTCTGTATCCAAATTTAAGTACAAGGTGGCTCTTTGAACAAAACTGGGCCGCACCACGTGCAATACAGCTATCCAAAAATTACACAGATAACAAAAGATTTTTTTTTCACCAATAAAATACACCAAGAGCTACCACCAAATTTCTGTATCCAAATTTAAGTACAAGGTGGCTCTTTGAAAAAAACTGGGATGCACAAAATAAAAGGTACTATTTCACCTCAGGTGCGAAGTGTGCTGTCCAAAAAGTGGTAAAAAATATGCCATTTCAATGCAGGTTCAAAGCAGAGTCTGGGCTGCACAATATGCACCCTCCTTTCAAAAGCCTGTCTGTCTGTCCGTCCATCGGCGTAACCCCTTCCCCCCCACCACCCACCCCCGTGGCTGGACAGCGCTAGATGCTTCTTTAAAAGTCTCTGTCTAACTAAATAAGAACTGAAATTCTCTAATCTACCTATATTCTAATGTTCACAGCTAAAAGCATAGTTGTCTGTATGAATAAAGATAAGAACTGTGTCAGAGAGCTGAGCTGTATTGAGAGAAACGCAGCACACGTCTTGCTCTAATGTTAGACACAGAAAGACTGATGCTGAACAGGAAACGCTGTTCTATGCAAAACGAGGTCATGTGATTTTTCCAGCCAATGACAACCATACACATCATATTCATGACGTCGCACACCCAGCTCACCCTGCTCTATGCTCTAAGCTGATTTGCTGGCTGCCAAAATAACAGGAAACTCTAAAAATAGCGAGAAAGCAATAGATTATCTGTAAGATTGTCATCTAAAATATCGCCTGATCGGAAATTTCCAATCAACCTAAAAATTGTGCCGATTTCAACTTTGTCGATTATAATCGCTCATTGCTAGTCCACACCATTAGACTCTTTCGGCCATTTTCCATCAAAGTCACAGTTGTGTATAGACCCTGTGTATAGACCCAGTTTCTGGATCATTTCGCTGCCTGGCTCCCTTTTTTTCTCTCTTCTAAAATGCTCACTCTCATCATGGGTGATTTCAACATCCCCATTGATGACCCCCTGTCTCCTATTGCCTCTCAGTTTCTTTCACTAACCACTTCGCTTGGCCTCTTGCAGTTTACAGACTCTCCCACCCACAAGGATGGGCACTCTCTTCATCTGGTCTTCTGTTGTCTATCATCAATTTCTAACCTCACTAATTCTCCTTATGCTCTCTCTGATCATAACCTTATCTCTTTTACTATCAATAATTCTCAGCCTCCTCTGGACACACCTGCCCATCACACATTCTGAAATATCCGCTCCATTAAGGCACAATCCTAGCCTTTGCAATTTTCAGAGTGTCCTGAAAATACATCTTCTCAGGCAGGCCTACCATGATCACTAATTGCTAGCCCCCACCTTCTGTCACACACATTTCTGTCACTTCCTACACTAGGGCACTCACAGGAACTTATCTGTATATAGATGTACTGTCACGGTGGCAGGTTCACACAATTTTTATGTAAACCTCCCCATATTTATAAAACATGGCTGGGCCATTGTAAATTTAGCACTTCTCCCTCTTTGTCTCCCCCAGGCACCCTCATAGATTGTAAGCTCTTGCGAGCAGGGCCCTCACACCTTGTGTCTCACTTGTAAGTAGCTTTCACTTTGTAATGTCTGTCTTTTGTCTGTAATTATACCCTCTACATTGTAAATGTGCGGAATTTGGTGGCCTTATAAATAAAA
>JAODAL010053184.1:0-25467 GCA_025379985.1 Phyllomedusa bahiana | reverse complement strand
TGCCCTCTGTGGCCAAATACTGTTTTCCCGCCTCCAGAATGTAATTGTGCCACTGCCTGTTTCTCATGCTGCTGCTGTCGTGACCTCCACACTGTATCATTGTGCCACTCTGTGGCCTAATACTGTTTTGCCGCTCCAGAATGTCATTGTGCCACTTGCCTGATCTATGCTGTTTGTGTTTGTGACCTCCCACGACTTGTACCATTGGGGGCCACTCTGTGTGCCTAATACGTTTTGCCGCCTCCAGAATGTCCATTGTTCCACTGCCTGACCTCATACTGCTCCCGCCGTGACCTCCACACTGTGTGTTTGGGCCCACTCTGTGGCCCTAATACTGTTTTGCCGCCCCCAGAATGTCATTGTGCCACTGCCTGATCTCATACTGCGCCGCCGTGACCTCCCACTGTGTGATTGTCCCACTCTGTGGCCTAATACTGTTTTTCCGCTCCAGAATGTCATTGTGCCACTGCCTGATCTCATGCTGCTGCGTCGTGCCCTCCACACTGTATCATTGTGCCACTCTGGGCCTAATACTGTTTTCCCCCTCCAGAATGTCATTGTGCCCACGCTAAATCTCATACTGCTCCCGCCGTGACCTACACACTGTGTGATTGTGCCATTCTGTGGCTTCCTCCTGTTTTGCCACCTCCAGAATGTCATTGTGCCCTGCCTGACCTCATACTGCTGCCGCCGTGACCTCGCTCTCAGCCCATTGTGCCATTCTTTTGGCTTCCTCGTGTTTTGCCACCTCCAGAATGTCTTTTGTGCACTGCCTGACCTCATGCTGCTGTGGCTGCCGCCCGTCCCTCCACCCCTCTGTCATAATGTTGCCACCTGAGCTCTCAGCTTGTTTTTTTGCGTTCCTGGCATGACTTTTCAGGTCATTCCCGCTTGGTTTTTTTGGTCATTTTGCCCTTTAAGTGCCCAGGGAATTTTATAGTGAAGCGATTCTAAGAGCGGCGGCAGTCATCTGGTGTCTACTAAAACACAACATTGTATGAAGAACAAACCAAGCCCCCTCTGCATTTTAAGCTTGGAAACAACGTTGTACAGACCCTGCAGGCTCTGTGCGGGCCTGGAAATAGTTGCTTTTTTAACGCGATTCGTGCCGAAGTAATTCGGAACGAAACGAATTTTGTCGGAAAATTCGGCGAAGTGACCGAATCTAATTTTTTAAAAATTCGCCCATCTCTAGTCCTATGGCAATTTACTCTGCTTTTTAGCAATAAATTCAATTTTAAATGACATAAACCTATACATCACAGACCTCAGCTTCTCTCTTCCTGTCATATCCTGCTTTCAGATAGGGTAACATAAACCACCTGGTGGTTTAGCTTTAAACTAAATAAAATGAGAATCCTAGCGATCACACTCTGCGAGACCTTGTTAAGACCATGTCAATAGCTGTTTCTTCTGTCTCTCTTTCTATGGCTGGAAGAAACTTATACTCCTCAACAATTTGAATCCCACAGGCAACAGCATTGGACTCTTAA
Organism: Phyllomedusa bahiana; assembly: GCA_025379985.1. Taxonomy (NCBI): domain Eukaryota; kingdom Metazoa; phylum Chordata; class Amphibia; order Anura; family Hylidae; genus Phyllomedusa; species Phyllomedusa bahiana. The sequence goes on along the minus strand of JAODAL010053184.1, from coordinate 23,974 downwards.
TTTTTAAAAAGATTTGACCAAAGTCTGACATGATATGAGAAAATATAATATTAGATGCCAAGAGTGATGTGTTACCTTCATTATTCCATTCCAGTTGTCTCCTGTCGAAACTTGAAATAGAGTCAAGAAAGCCATTCCAAAGTTTTCAAAAGTAGCATGTCGACTCATTCCTTCACATGGGTGATCATCATTGCATACTGTAGTAGGAACAGCAAGGTGTGCATATTATTATTATTATTGAGTTTGATCATTCTTGGTTTAAAGGTGGTTGGTTTAGAAAAAATGGGGCAGATTGAATTATTTCTGTAAAAGTATAAAAATGTATTTTTGTTGTCTGTTCTTTATGCCTGGCAAATAACTGGACCTAACTGCACCAAATACATAAATCAAGCGATTTAGAAGGTTTTCGACTCTAGGACCTTCCATTCTCGATATATTTATGTACCATCAAATGACTGGACCAATCTACGCCAAGTTTGGCATATAGGTGAATCAGGTCCTTTGGAAGATTTAAAGGGGTTTTGACACAATCTCATTTCATAGCTCCTGCATCCAGCATTTCAGCTATGTGTGCTCAGGAGGGGGTGTGTGTGATTTGTTTGAATTGCATATCATGTGACCCAGCAGATGACATCACTGTGTCTTTCATCTGTTTAGTCAAAGAAAGGTCTGTTTATGTGTAGAACTGTAAGTAGCTACATTGTAGCTCAGAGGTAAAACTTTTGCCTCCAGGCACAAAGGTCTTCGGTTCAAATCTCTGCAGGAACCAAAACTGTGGATTTTATTTATCTTTATCAATGCACATACCTCATTGAGGTTTCTTTTTTTTTTATTTATTTGCAGTGTTTGACTAATTGCTAAGAAGTACAGAGAACAGGAGTAGAATGACAACACCTGTGCTTTGAACACTCAGTTGCTGCCTGAGAGGAGGGGTGATGTCTGAGCATGTGCTACCAGGACTGAGAAGCTCTCAGCCCTGGTCGTATCCCCTGGAGTCGAGCTGTAAACAATGGATCACTAAAGGAGCAGCTAAAACAAAAACAGTGCAGAATTTTTAATAATGATGAATGTTGAAAATGTTTACTATTTAATTTACAAACTTCCCACGTCAATTTTACTTTGTGGCAAAACCCCATTTAAGACTTAGATTCAGCTCTCTAGGATGTACCATGTTGCACATATTCACATACAATAGGAACTTGCTATTAAAGTACTGTGCACTTACAAATTGAAATCCTTACAGGCCAGTCATGCATCCACAAAGAAACCCTGAACAAAAGACTCCAGAGGTAAACTGCATGACGGCTGCTCAGGCTGCTAAAACCTCTCAACAGATCCAAGCCCGTCTCCAGACTGACCATGTGCATCACGGCCAACAGCAAGCTACTGCAACTCCCCAGCTGACCGAGGCAGGATTGCAGTCTCAGTGAGATGGACTGGCAGCAGAGAATACCCAGCAGTCATAAGCCTGTTTCCAGGCTGATAAACATCAAACAAAGTTTTTGACCACACACAAACAAGAAAAAGTAAAAAAGGACCTGTGCAAACCTCAACTTCCACTAAACAGTCTAAAAACATGCCAAACTGTACACAGAAATTCAAGCTGCTTGATACAATATGGCGCATCATTTGATATCGTTGTCTAACTTTATGCCTCCTTTTGGTTGTCCTACTGTACAATAAAATCTTGAGCCAAACTTTTGGTGCAAAAGGTTCAGCGCAAAAAGTGTCTGAAACAAATAATGTGGTACAAGACAAATATAGAATGCCAGTTATTCAGCACACTTGCCCTAATAAATCTGCCCCAATATTTCTTGAAATTACTTACCAAGTTTCCCAAACAGCTCCACCCCTAGAGCTGCATAGATAAAGAAGAGAAGCATGAAGAGCAGACCCAAGTTTCCAACCTGAAACAAAACAAACATACAACATACTATAATAAGAAGACATGAAATCACTACTGATGTTATAGTCATAAAAGCGAGGTGCTGAATGGTATCTATCACTTTTGTAAACATAGCATTATAGGAAATGTATCCCCAGTATATATATTTTACCTAATAAAAATCAAATTCTGATATGTATTTTTAAGTTTCTGATTGCAAATTTTTTTACATTTTGTTTCTGTAAACATCTTGTACATGCTGCTTTTAACAGCGTTTAGAAATATATTGTCCCACTGACAAACTGATAACCAAAATCAGGGTATAACAAAAGAATCACAGCTAACATAGAAAGCCCCAATATAAAATATAAACCTTTAATAATTTACCATTAAAAATACCTAGAAAATCAAAGAAAACCCCTCTAATCGATAATTAATCTTATAACAAAATAACACAGATAAATACAAAGCAGACATAATAATCCACCAATAGGATACTCTACTTATGGTACCGTTGATTATTGTTGATTCCAGATATTAAAGTAGAGTCCTATATAGGAGAAAATATATCCAAAACAAAGGCCCCAATGGGTGATATATCCCTGCATCAACCCTATCATGAACCCTAAAATAGGTACTCATGGAGTCATTGCTCTGATGACGGTGGCCCCAATGTTCCTGACCCTAAAGGTCACCCTATCATTACTTACTCAGGGCCACTCGGTATAGCATATAGCTTTAGATAGAAAAATAAACTCCCGATGCGTTTCTCCCTTAAAATAGGTTCATCAGGGGAGAAAGAATCACAGATATCCTAACGCCATGATAGTAGGACCATTTAGAAATATGCTTTACTGCAGCTCTGTGAAATAGGATCATGTGAATAGGAGCTGACTCATTGACTTTTATGGAAGAGGTTTCTAGGCATGGTCTGTGACCTTGGGAGTCGTCATTGTATGGAGAGGGAGAGAGGGTGAGCTGAGACCATCACTTATTGTGAATGGTGAAAACCTCTTATATAGTTACATAGTTAGGATGCTTGAAAAAAAAAAAAAACAAGTTGAAAAAAAGAGATAAGATGAAGATAAAAGGGAGGGGTATAGATAACATAAAAAAATTCTTCTATATGTCATATAGGTGTCTAAAATATTATGTTGTAATGATTGTTCATACAGGTGGTGTGGAGTTCCTGGTTCTTCAACATACAAAATTAATTGGTTCTGAGACAACTGTTGTATGTTGAAAGCATTACTGTATGAAAATCTGGTAATTGGTTCCGAAGCCCAAAAATGTTAATTAAATATGATGCAAAATAGAAATGAAAGAAAATGAAGCAAGTAACTAAAACAGTTAAAGCAAGTCATTATATATAACAGAAAAAGCTGCTTGAAGCTTCTGTGCTCGTGTATTTTGAGGACAGGTTTTTGGGGTCATGTACCAGAAAAGAAATAAATGGGGCCTTCCCAAAGGAGCCGCTCATCCTGGAACATGTAAAAAGAAGTACAGCACATGTAGTACCGCACTGTACTACAGAGCGGCGCTACTATACCACCAATCACTACATCACCTCTCTAATACAGATGTTTTACAAGTAAAATGTTCACAATGATTGGTTGGAACTTCCATCAATCCCATGTCACCATTCGGCAGTGTCTGTGACATTGTATCTTGAAAGCAGACTCAATAAACAGTGTCCCGGGAAAGTACATTGTATGTTGAAACTATTGTATCCTGAGACCATTGTAACTTGAGGGATCACTGTACTATATGATCTACTACCTTAAAGGGGATGTATTGCTTCCTTAGTTCGGCTGATTCACACTGCTCTCAGCTTCTCAACTCTGGGAATGCAGGGGCGTTTCTTCCCCTCCCAGCTGGGTGACATCCTCCCCCCTTCATGCATGCTGGCTCCCGAGACCCCCCCCCCTCTCTGAGTCCACATGTCACTGTGTCTCTCCCTGCAGTCTTATTTTGTAAGAGCTGTATACATACCACAGGCTGCATTCAATGTAGACTGAGCAACTGAACTCTTCTCCTCTCACAGCTGGAGATGCTCTATGACCGGCATAGATCTCGCTTTTATGCAGGAGAGTTAGGCACCGGGACAAAACTGTTATGTTTTCTCATTGTAGAATCTGTTGCAGTCTGTTTCTGCTGAGTGTGGAGAGAGAAAATGCTATGGCCCCTAACTCTGAGTCAGGCAGGGATCGACACAAATTGTGCTATTTCCTGATTGTGTAAGCCCTTCAGTGTAATTCTGTTTCTTCTGCCTGTATAAAGTGAAAATGTGACGGTCTCTTACTCTGAGTGAGAGACACAGAGGAGGGATCCGGAGGGATTCGACCAGTACTGGATATCAGTGTAAACAAAAACACAAGATAAGGAATACTGTGAATACAAGACAGCTTTGCTAATGACATCCAATTGCAAAGTTGCTTGTTTTCACTGTCCCCTTATTCTGAAGACCATTTAATGAAATGATAAAACCCCTTTAAACGGGTTTTCCCATGAGCACTTTTAAGCGCTGCAGATTAGCTTCCATCTCATTACAAGCCAAATGTTTCAGAGAATGTGGAGCGTTGCATTTGTGGCCATCCTCCCCATTAATTTTTATGGGAGTTATTGCCAAGTTGGGTGTGTTTGGCTATATCTGGAACTATACAGGGAAAAAAGAAGTGTAATCCAGCACACTTGAAGGTGTGATTAATGGTAATAATGAAAAGTTCAAAGATTTATTTCATGTTGATTAAAATAATAGCGTCAGTCTTTTGAGCCAGATGCTGGGGGTTTATATACCCCTTCCTTTTGGTACTATTATGTTAATGAATATTAAAAAATCCATTTTTGGACTGTTAATTATTACCATTTTTCCCTGGACTGTTTTCCTACGTCCCATGGTCACCATGCAGTGTTACTCCCATTAGCATAGGGACCCACTTTAAAAAGGTTGATCTGAAGTGGCAAATGGGCTTATACAGTTTTACCAAAAAGTATACTAAGAACCTCATGTTAATTTTTGTACATTTTTGCAGAGAAGCACTAGATCAACTTATAGTGTGAGGATGTGCGGTCCACGTCTCTTTTTGCCTAGGTTGAATACAAATGTCTTTGCTTTCTTTACTTGGACCAGCACTCCTCCCCTTTGTAATTTAGCAGGATGAGGGTTCATTTCCTTTTCTTTCAGGGTGCTTGCAGTGACCCCAGAGTAAGCGGTAGTGCACCTTTCCCTTTCTTGGTGGTGGTTTCTGTGTGGCAGCCATTGTTGCAGTGATGCTATGCCTGTGTAGTGGTGCAACCCAGAGCTTGGGGGGCTAGGTCTGGCAGCAGTAATGTTGTTGGGACATTGAGTTGTTCTCACTGATGTGGCTGTTGCTGCGTTGGTGGTCGCCATGCAGTTCTACTCCCATTAGTGTAGGGACCCACTTTAAAGAGGTCACCATGAAGTGGCAAGGGGGTTTATACCATTTGATCAAATAGTATACTAAAAACTTCATGTTAATTTTTGTAAATTTTTGATGAGAAGCAGTAGATCAACATGTGAGGATGTTCGGTCCATGCCTCTTTTTGCCTAGGTTGAATACCCAGGTGGTGAGCTGTGGAACCTTTTATTTTTCTGACATTTGGAACTACCATACAATGAATGTGGAGGATGCAAGCTCCAACCTCCCCATTCTCTGAGATGCCAAACTGTAACACTGAAAAGTAGCACCCCTTTAATTAATGAAACGCTGTTGTCATGGTGACATTGGACAATTTTATTAATTTTTTTGCTCTTTTACGGTTTTGCCTATACATTAGATTCATTTCTTTGAGGTATATAATAGTTGTCTATTAGGAGGCTTTTGTTTTTAGTGATTTGGGAATAGTATTGTCACGTCAGAGGAGGTTCAGTGGGCCCTGACTGCCACCCAGCCCACTGTCCCTGCCTACTTGGCATGCTACCCTAGATGGCAGACCCTAACTGGACGACAGTCCCTGCACTACTACGTGCAGGGCCGTCAGGGAAACCGAGAGTCAAACAGTCAGGGTCGATAAAGGTACGGGTACGCCAAAGCCACGAATCAGAAACCAGGAGAACAACGGTAAACAAGCCAAGGGTTAAAAACACAGGAGGTCACACAGTACAAAATCGTAGGACGGAAACGTAGTTGAGGAGCAAGCTGGAGTCAGGAAATCAGGAGTAACCAACAAATGAGGAAAACAGGGGAAGCACAAGGGAGAACCTTTCTCAGGCAAGGACTGACAGAAATGAGCGAGTTTAAATGAGGAGCCCAGAGCCCGCCCCAGCAGACAATTGGTGCGGCCTCCGGGCCCTCCTACTGCCCAGTGCGACACACCCTCTGACTTGATCCTGAGCTGAGCTGTCACTCCTAGGCTCATCAGTCCAGCAACTCCCTGGGTGTATCGCCCGGCTAGAGGGATTAACCCCTGCCGTGCCTTGCTGCTTCACAGCGGAAACGTGCGCCGTGACAAGTATAGAGCAGTTGGAAACTTTATTCTATAATAAGCTTCTGCAACATACAACATTCTGGAACTTGATTGAAACCTCATCGATACCATAATGAGTCAATAGGGTCATCTGTTTTCATAACGCTAATGTGTGAGAGCCTCACCATTGTGGGCCTAATAGAAATTTCACACATTTTTCAAATATGTGTCAGTAACAGTAATGTAAGTGATAACATTTTAATGCTGAATATTTTAGATTGCACTGTTGGCAGGAACTTTAACATGGCTGAGAAAGGAGAAATCTGTCATAGTTTGTATGATCTTAGAAAATAATCCGACACGTCACATGTTTCAATATTGTGGAGCATCTTGAAAATGTAATCAGACAGGCAAATCATCATCTGCCATAGTCCTTGATGCTGCTGGGAATAGAGACAACAGCCATGCAGCTTCAGTGTCGATTAGTGACTTTAAGGGAACAAATACTAAATAGGACAGGAGAGAAAAAGAACGGAAATAGGTCTATAATTTGGTAAGATATCCTAGTGTGTGCTGAAGGCCTCAGGAGAGTTATCTAATGCATGAGCAAGAATATGAAGTAAAAATCAGCTGGCCTGGTGTAGCAGCAGTGATCTGATTTGAAATCAATATCGTTGTTGTCTTTTTCTTGTTCTCTCCGTAATGATCACCTGCCTAAGATTCACAGGAAGAAGGCTCACTCTGGGCCAACTCATCCATCAGGAGACTGACATAAATCTCATTACACTTTCTGTCATCCATAAGTCTTTAAAATGAAATGCATTTGGAGTTTTCATTGTCATTTATGTTGGTGTGGAGAGTCCTGTTCCCTTAGGGGTAAGAGTATGGTTGATTGGAAGCAATCAATAGCAGATGAAGAGGAGTATCGATTTAATAGTTGGCATCTTTTGTCAGATGACATAGCTGAAGTAGGGAAAGGAAAGACAGAAAAGAGAGCAAGGAAGAAAAAGGAACTAACAAAGAATCAAAGAATCCCGCTCAGTACAGTTAGTTGTCCAAGGAAAATGTACTGCAGTAAAAGGACAGTACACCACATGATCATAAGGTTTATCATAGTCCTGAAAATATAAATGCATGACTTAAACGCAGGCATCCTCAAACTGCGGCCCTCCAGCTGTTGGGAAACTACAACTCCCATCATTCCCACTGTTATAGATTATATAAATGCATGATGGGAGTTGTAGTTTCCCAATAGCTTGAGGGCGGCAGTTTGAGGATGCCTGCCTTAAAGTAAACAAGGGGGGAAGGGTCCCTTCTAATAATTGATCAAGATATAGGTGACATCAGGAGCCCTGCATGGACTGAGTGTAATATGTACTCATACCTCCTAACTTTTAGTGATTGCAAAGAGGGACACATCAGGCCACGCCCCTAACTACACCCAAACATAAGACATCACACCAAGACACGCCTCTAACCACGCCCAAATACAAACATGCCAGCTTTTTAGATAGCAAAAAGGGGCACATTTTCAGGATTGCATTGTATCGAATGATCAAATATTAAGTAAGTTGTTATGTAATATACAGCGAGGAAGTAATCAGATACTTTTTAAAGCAAGGTAGTCAGTTTATTGATGCAAATCTATTTCCCAAATGAAAAAGAGGGACATTTATAGAGCAAAGAGGGACAGAGGGACAAGGGTTAGAAATAGGGACTGTTCCTCCAAAATAGGGACACTTGGGAGGTATGTGTACTGTATAGTCAAACAGTGCAGAATGTACAGGGGCGCCATCAGGGAAATACTGGCAATACTGAACAAGTTTTAAAAAATAGTGTGACAAGTGATGGAACTGATAATGGGTGGAACTGATAATGAGTGGATATTCCACATGCTTCAACTGAATGGGGCCTTCATTTATCTATCTATCTCATATCTGTCTATATCATTTGCATCTATATATCTACAGTTGAAACCAGAAAACATACACATGACATCAGAATAAACCTTACCCGTTTTAAGTCAATTAGGAACCAAAATTATTTCTATTTGCCAAATGCCAGAATAATGAGAGAGAAAGAACGTCTAAGGCATTTTTATTACTTTCTGCAAAGTCAAAAGTTTCCACACATTTCATTAGCATTTGGTGGCATTGACCTTAAACTGTAGGACTTGGGTCAAATGTTTTGTATATTCTTCCACAAGCTTCTCACAATAATTGGTAGGAATTTTGACCCATGTGGTGTAACTGAGCCATGTTTGTAGGTCGCCTTGCTCGCACCTGCCTTTTCAGCTTTGCCCACAAAATTTTCAATAGGATTGAGATCAGGGCTTTGTGATGGCCACTCCAAAATATTGACTTGGTTATCCTTTGTGACCATTTTGGCAGTATACTTCAGGTCATTGTCCATTTGGTAGACCCATTTCCGCCCAAGCTTTAACTTCCTGGCTGATGTCTTGAGATGTTGCTTCAGTATTGCCACATAATCTCCATTGCTCATGATGCCATCTATTTTGTGAAGTGCACCAGTCCCTCCGGCAGCAAAACAACCCCATAACATGATGCTGACACAGGTGGGATAGTGTTCTTAGTCTTACAAGCTTCTCCCTTTTTCCTCCAAACGTAAAGATGGTCATTATGGCCAAACAATTACATTTTAGTTTCAGCAGAACACAGGACATGTCTCCAAAACTATAGGTCTTTGTTCCAGTGTGCATTAGCAAACATTAATCTGGCTTTTTTAAGTTTCTTTTGGAGTCATGGCTTCTTCGTGGCAGAGTAGCCTTTGCCCATGTTGATACAGTACTTGTTTCATTGTGGATTAATGACGCTATCTTAACAGCTTCTGCCAGCATCTTAAAAATGTTGTTTACTTTTGTTGTTTGGTTGATTTGCACATGTTGGACCAAAGCACGTTCATCTCAAAGACAAAGAACACATCTCCTTCCTGAGCGGTATGATGGCTGGACATTCCCATCTTGTTTGTACTTGTGTATAATTGTTTGTACAGATGAATGAGGCACCTTCAGGTATCTGGAAATTGTACCCAAGGATGATCCAGACTTGTGCAAGTCCACAATTCTCTTCCTGATATCTTGGCTGATTTCTTTAGACTTTCCCACGATGTTAAACACAGAAGACACTTTTGACTTTGCAGAAAGTAATAAAAATTCCTTAAATTCTCTCTCTCTCTCATTCTGGCATTTGGTAAATATAAATAATTTTGGTTCCTAATTGACCTAAAACGGGTAAGGTTTATTCTGATTTCATATCAGATAGTGAGAAAAACATGCATATGTGTCTTTTTATATAGTGTATGTAACCTTTTGGTTTCAACTATATCTATCTATTTCAAATGTATCTATCTATCTATCTATCTATCTATCTATCTATCTATCTATCTATCTATCTATCTATATAATGGTACAGGCTCTATTAGATTTAAGGCAGTAGGTACACCAGAGCTCTTTGGGTTTAAGGGGCTATGGGCAAAATGTATGAAAACTGACTAGGTCTAAAATTCACTTTGTTGGCCATAACAACCAATCAGAGCTCCCCTTTCCTTTCATATAGTGCTCTGGAAACATGAGAGGGGCGCTCTGATTGGTTGCTATGGGCCACAAAGTGAGTTTTAGACCTAGACAGTTTCCATACATGTGGCCCTAATTGTCTGTTTTGCCACATAATGGCTAGTCTTTACTATTGACATCTTGACTTCCATGTATTGTGATACTGCTCTGTATATAATCCTTTATTTTTATCACTTAGTTTATTGCTCCAATGCTGTGACATCAGTGCATTCATTATTCTTGTATTGTAACATCCCTGTATGTAGTATGCTTTCATGATGACTGATGTGTTTATTATCCCTAAGCTATGACATAGTGACATTAGTGTTGTTCCTGTTTGCTGATATTGTGCATGTTGTGTAACATCATTATGTGCATGTTTTCCATTCTATGATATCACTATTTGCAGTTATTTTTTCCTATGATATCACAGAATTATCTATTTATTGTGACATCATCATTGTTATTGGGATATTAATGTGTGCATTATCCTTCTACTGTGATGTTATTGCAATCAGTGCCATCCTAACACATCGTAGTATAATGTTGTACCATGTTAGCCATAGAAAGTAGTATAAGAATGAAGAAATCATGCAATATCTTTTAGAGGCTAACTGAGGATATTTGATGGTGAGCTTTCGAGAGGCCTAGCTCTCTTCTTCAGACATGGTGTTATACCACTCTCATCCTAACACATAAGCATGCTGTTCAGTTACCCAGAGCTCCATGCTTATCTATGCACAGAACAGAATGTAACACTAAAGGCAAAATTTATGAAAACTGTCTAGGTCAAAAATTCACTTTGTTGCCCACAGCAACCAATCAGAGAGCCCCGTTAATTTCATATAGTGCTTTGAAAGAATGAAAGGGGCGCTCGGATTGGTTGCTATGGGCAACAAAGTTGAATTTTTGACCTAGACAGTTTTCGAACATTTAGCCCTAATTTTGCACAAATCTCCCACTAGGAAAAGGATAAAAATAATGATTTGTAGCATATGTCTGCATTTACAAGAGCAATGCTTCTGTTTTTATTGCTTTCTGTGTTATGGAAGCAGAATATAATAACGGATTCATGTAAATAAATTAAACGGGTGTCCCTATCTCATTACTTCTGGGTGTGAGGTCGGCTCATAGCAGATTATATTGAAAGTACCAAAAAAAAAGTTTATTTTATTGAAAATTTACATTCTTATTGCTGTGGGTGGTCATGTGGGCAGGGCCCAGTGCACTGGTTTGCCTTTGGACCTGTAATGCTGTTGAGACTGCCTGATTGTAACTATTATTTTTGTGCTATTTCACTATTTTGATTATTACCTACTAATAGTGTGACATATACGTGTCCTCCCTTAACTGTGACACTCCTGTCTTTATTATCCTTGCATTGAGTCATCATTGTTTTTCTTATACCCACATTGTGATGTTTAATTTCTCAGTGCTGGTTATCACTAGATCAGTCCATATCACCATATTACAGTATATTATCCAGCTTAGGTAAGTACAGTAATTTTGCACTACTTGTTACATTTTTCAAAAGTTTTAGTTTTTTTGTTATTAATTGATACAGGACATAACTTGCATAATAATGCATAATAATAGTATATATTGTAAGGCTACAGTATGTCTCCATTGCACATGAACACGATTGTTCCTGCAGACCCATAGGCGGCAATAGAAAAGATGAGCTGTAATCTCCACAGTCTTTTCTCTGTTCATCTTCTGGCGCTGGCATATTTTACAACATGTTGAATAATACAGCGGTGCTTTTAGTTTTCTTGGCATCTTCCCATATAATACAATTGTATGGGCGACGAAAAAAAAAAACGACAAACGACCGCGGTTTTTGTACAAAGTGTGACAAGAACCGCGGTCCTGCATCGGAATAAAAAAGCAGCCGCTTTCGGGCCATTTTTTGTCCGATGCAGTGGAGACATAGCCTAAGGAGGAACAAAAAAAAACAACACAATATACATATGCAAAAAACAATAAAATGGTTGCTCAGCAGCAGTATCTATTTACAGCGATCTGATAAATGCAAACACTGGGAGCCACTGCTACACTTTTCTATTATTTTTACTGTATACGGTTGATACCAATCATATAAGAACGCTTTACATAACAACAACACAAGTAAACACGATTTCTAGCAGGAAAAGCAAAATATGATCTAAACTGAGATATTTACTGTGACACATATTACAGAATTCCCATATCATCTGCCTACACATTAGGAGACATAATTCAGATTCCTTCAGGGTTACCATTAGATTTATTAACACTATGTTACATCTGCGGACTGTTTGATGCTTTTATGACCAAAGGGCCAATATATGTATTAGCTATAGGGACTCAATGTTTTCAGTGAATATGCAGCTATTGAAACTATATGTAACAATGCTAAGGGTGGGTGTTCTGTTTCATGTTAATAAAGCTGAATAAAGAGACAATGTCATTAAAGAAATATATCTTTTTAAAAAGAATACACATTAATTACATACTCATAGAAGGGATCTTCTCACTACAAAGTTTAGCTTTCAGCATGTGGAGAATGGCAAATCAAGGCGTTTACCAAATACATTGCCCTTTTGATATTGCCTTGGTCAGGAGATAAGAGAGATTTTTAACTGCTCTGAGTGCACAAATATTTTTCTGGTTATCATCCTGCTCTCCCCTCCTCTCTCTCTGCTCTTTATCTTATCTGGGAACAGGGAGTGACGTCCCCAGGATGGATGGACGGCAACTTGAGAACAGAATGTGTTATCTCTAACAATTAAAGGATTGATAAGAACTTTCACCCCTTTTGAGCTCTGCAGCTGCCTGTTGCTCTTTGAAACAACATGGTGAGAAAACCCCCTTTAAATTAGAGGCATGAGGCAAGCACATGATATGGTGATATCATTTGTAGCAGCCACAACACCAAGCAAGACGGAGGCTTGAGAAACCCCTGTTATAGCAATAGATGTGGATCCTTGAGCCTCTTCTCTTATAACTGTGTTGTGCTGTTCCTCTGTTATTGCTGCTAGAAATATATTAATAAATCTGTCAGCTGTGTGTTACCAATCAAAAGTGTATCCCTGCACAGTCTGGAATTGTCCAATCAGGGCTGACGGTCAGTGTATCCAGGGACATACCCCTCTGAAAACTGGTAACACCCATCTGAAAGTAATTCAGTAATACATTTTATATTTTTATGAGGAATAACAGAGGAACAGCACAACACAGAGATATAAGAGAAGAGGCTCCAGAATTGTTATTTCACAGGGAACACAAGGTTTTACTAAAATAGACCTGTCAGTTATGTCACAGGATAAACAACATAGAGGTGGATATAATTGCATCCATTAAATACATTTTTTAAAAAATATTTTGCTACAATGAATTTTGGTTGGTAAAATGTATTTTGCTGACTGTGCTACAAAGGTTTGCCAGGATTATATACTATTAATTCTATGCACTTCTTACCTGAAAGTAGGACGAGATCTATTTAGATTGTAAAGGCTTGTTTTGTTACGGATATATGAGAAAGTTGCCTAGCCTTTCATTTTACATACACTAACTCTTATTTACATAAAGTTGGAAAATCCCAATAAATGTTATACATTGCAAACATTTTTACTCCTACTGGGTTCACAGCTTTGTTGTTGGTTGTATTTCATACTTATTAAATATTTTAGTATTCTTACCAAACACTAAGGAAGGAAGTGAGCTTATATGTATCCCAACCTACATGCAAGGAAACAGGATGCATTTACAGTATATTGGAGACGGACCTTGTCATAATCGTTGGTATAAGATGGAAAGTAATTACACTAATTGTAAAAAGATTACAAAGCTCAAGAAATGAAAGAAAAAGTTAATATTGGCCAACATTTGAAAAGGCATATTAATGAGATTCTGAAAAGAGGTGTTCAAAGTGTCATGCAGAAATTGAGGCCGTATTCCTATTTATATAGGGAATGCTTCCTAAACCAATAGAGACCACAGACTAAACCACCAAAAGAAACATGGACCAAAGACCAGATCTCCTAAAAAATAAGACCACACATCAGACCAATTCAATCTGTACAGAATCCAGACCACTAAATAGAGACACTCAGACTAGACCACCTAAAATAAATGCAAACACCAAACCAAACCCCCAAAATAAATACAGTTCCCTTAAAACCCTCAACAAACACAGACCTTCAAAGCCCCTAAATTAATCGAAGCCTCAGACCTGACCCTGTAATGGATTGTGCCACTACAGACATTTATCAACTATCCTGTGGATAAATAAAGAATAGATGCCTGCTCCCTGGGGGTCCCATCATTGGGACCCCCACTGAGTGCTAAGATGGGGATCCCAAGTCCTCCATCCTACCTCACTGTGTTTGCGGAGTGAGGAAGTCTTAACAGATCAGTGGCAGAACATGTGCACCACTGCTCTATTCAAAATCTATAAAATTGAGGGAGATAGTCGAGTGCTGTACTCAGCTATCTCCACCAGTCCTATTGGATTTGAGTAGAGCAGCAGTGCACCTGTTTGGCCACTGATCTGTTCAAAGACTTCTGCTCTGCATGAGGTGATAAATGTCTTTGGTGGCACAACCCCTTTAAATAACTACAGACCACATAGAGAAATGCAGAACTCAAAATATTCCTCAAGTGAGACAGACACCTGACTAGACCTGGTTTATTAAACCCACAAACCAGATCTGCCTTAAAGGGGTTGTCTCACTACAATGATTGCTTTTCATGTTAAAGATCTTGCAAAAACAAGTCACCTTGCAATATATGTCCATTAACAGTGTCCTACCTATTCCAAGATATCCCCTCTTATATGGGCTGCATCAGCTCCTCAGGTCGCTATAGCTACAGACCTGTTCAATATCTCATGATAGGCTGCCAACACTGGTCACTATAACTACAGACCTGGCTTCTACTGCAGCCTAAAAGAATACAGTGAACGCGCCCCTGAATTCAGAATGAAACCAAGAAAACAGGACTGAGGTAAGATGAATCAATGTAGTGAGACAACCCCTTTAACACAGACTGGAGACCAGACCCTAATACATTCTGGGACAGCTGGTAGGCATGTGATAACTTTGTTCTTGTAAAAGCATTAGAGCTTAGAGTTTTTCATTTTAGACGCAAATCCAAAAAAGTCATACCATGATATATAAAATATAATAGAGAAGGAAAAGCAAATAAGTGAGGGTGTATTCAAGTGTAGAAGATTTGTTGCAGAAACTTTTACTGACTGAAAAGTTGTTCCATACATTTGGCTAAGGTTGTTTCTGCAGCAGATGTATGAATTTATTGCAAGCTCCATTTAGGAGTACTATCAGACAGACATTGACATTTCTGCAATACATCTGTTGTTTAAGGATTTCACAATGAGCATTTTTTTTAGAAAAATACTATTGCTGATTTTGTTTGCCATCAAAGAAGTTGACGCAAAAGGAATGGAAAAATATAAAATAATACTTATACTTCTCCTTCTTCCAAGCTTCGGCTTAAAAATTGTACAAACTTCAATGGATGTGAAACCAACCTAAAAGGCTTGAGTTAAGAGGAAAAATTCACACCTAGACCATCATGAGAAACAATCACCAATCACTAGTATATAGGTGTTAAATTGAAATAGGAAAAACAGACTTAAAGGAGTATTGTCACCACACACATTGATAGCAAATCGATATGGATAGAGGTGGAACCTGCACCTATCACAAAAATGGAACCCGAAAACTTTCTCTTTTGAACAAAGATTAGGTCGGCACTCTATTATTAATTTTAGTAGCTGTTTTGAGCACAGCTGGGCACCATCAATGTGTGTGTTGGGAATACTTTTTAACAAAAGTACCCACACAGGACACAAAATCATGACTTTGGCTGGCATCTCAATGAATAAAAGAATAAGTTCAAATATATCCAGCCAAACAGTGACACTCAGCCAAGGAGATATTTATTAAGGGACCTTCCCGAAACGCATCAGTGTGGACGATGTCTTACATGTTTTGTATTTGGATCTTTTAATTATCATGAAATAAAGCCAAAGTTTTATTGAAAATTGGATTCCCACTATCTTCACGCTGTTTAACTTTACATCAGTCAAGGAGATACTTTTGAGACATAGGTCTGAATATATTAGAGGTCTCCTCTCAAGGTAATTGGACCATGCCTTTGGAACATCATCATCATAGGTCTGTCACCTTAAACAATTTAACCAAAGAACATTTTTGACCCTACTTTGCAAAATATATATGACTTGCCAAGTTCTACAATGACATATAATATATTGAAGAAACTCACAGAACTTCACATAGAAAACAGGATATTTTGTTATAAAATTTCCTAACATGCTTGCCAATTAACTATAATGATAATAAATGATGCAAAGTGGAAAAAGTTAAAGAAGAAAAACCTCAAAGTGCATAAATCGCCACTTTATGATCTCCATTTTCACTGACTAAAAAAAGATATTAATGATACAACAACCAAGGTGGGGAGGTCAGGTCTTTCATTACCTGCGGCAGAGCTTGAACGACAGTGTCTAGTAGCGCCCTCATCCCTGTTGCCATTTTCAGCAGCTTTAACACTGTAAATTGAAGACAATCGAGAACACTGTGTCACAAAGAGATTTTCAAAAGGAACAGCAATGCGTCTCATTGTCTGACAGTTTCATTAGCTGATTTCACCTACGGTTTTATTGTAATTCAGGCTATGGAGCAAGCATAAAAATTTTAAGATTAAGAAAAAGCAGAATTTATTATTTAATATAAATTTTCACTTCTATATTTTAGTTTTATTACCTCGAGTAATGCGTAGTACTCTCATGATACGGATAATGGTGGGATTGATAGGCAAAGCAGCGTTAATTTCAATTTCTTCCAATGTGATTCCCATTACAGATAGGAGCACGATGGCCAGATCCAACTGGTTCCACCTTCAAAGAATGAGAAGAACACACATCCATAAAACAAGTCATAAGCATTATCTATCTGTCTATCTATCTATCTATCTATCTATCTATCTATCTATCTATCTATCTATCTATCTCTATATTTATCCAATTTTGATCTGTCTTACGGCTAATACATGTGTTAGGGAGCTTTAAACAGAGGCTCCATATTATAGCATCAATAGGCCTCTGTGCTTTGTCATAAGAGGTTCTGTCAGACTCCATAGGTGTGGAGATATCTTATTTACAAAAAGAATTGGTCAATACATGTAGAGTCTAATAGAGTACTGCACATATTTTTGGTGGGAATCCAACATATTTAGAAGAAAAACCTCTGTTGGTCACAATGAAATCAAAGATGTTCTTAGTCATGAAGGATCTGAAAGAGCTGAGTTAGTCTGAGGTATTTACTGTCATTTATAAATAACATGACATGATAACAGTGTGTAGACTTATATAAGGGAAGAGAATTGGTTTCTGGGATACGATAACTCGTTGCAGCAAGTTATCTATGTCAAATAATTTTTGCTGCATCCATAAGTTGACACAGGGCCATTTTATCCATTGAACACACTAGACAGTTTCCTGGGGGCTCCACAAGCATCGGGCCCCCATGTATTAAATGTATGTCCCGGAAATCAAGAGCACATGTCCTAGATCCCTGAGTCAATGTTGTATATTAAACTGTTTGTGTGTTCTTAGGACATGCAAATGGTTATAAACCATGGTGATGCATGGAGAGATGCCCTGCCAATTAATCTCTTAGCCTGAAGGATGCCTATAGGAAGTCAGAGGTTGACCTCATGTGGGCAGCATGATTATATGGGTGTGGTTCAGGGTGATTAGGGGCATGGCTTCATGTTAAGTCATGTTTGGGCATGGCCTGGTGTGATTTCATAAGCAGGCTCCGCTGCACTACTATGCTCATAATGCTATTAAGATGGTCCTGGGTTAACATAATTAACAGTTAGGCCTCGTTCACACGGCTTATTTGTCCGCGGATTGGTGCCGTACCCCGCGCGGATTTGCGCTGCAGTCCCGGCCCAAATCCGTGGGTAATTACGGTAACCCCATTTGTTTTCATAGGGAACGTGGATTTCCCCGTCGCTTCCCCCCGCTGGGCCCAAATCCCGAAATACTAGGATGTTTTTTAAAATTTATTAAATTTGATGGCGCCTAAAAATGATATTATATAAAAATTAAATCAATTTAAAAGGGGTAAAATAGGCCTTTTTTATATTCTGGAAAAAACCACATTCTACCCCTATTTTTTTAAAATGGTGGGTTGGAACTGGTCGGAAGAAAAGGGATAAAGTAAAAAGGGTTTTCAACCCTGAAAACAAAAAAAAATTGAACTTTTTGGCATGCCTATTTTTTAAAGGACACAGTAAATTTGACATGTGAGTGTGTGTTGGACAGGTTCAAATTCATGGGGAAACCCAGGAGTCTTTGACAAAAAAAAAGAAGTGGGTGCAAAAAAGGGAAAAAGTCAGAAAATGGGTAAACCCTCCACCCCACACACAAACAAAGAGGCCCAATATATAAACTAGTGTAAGCTATAATTTCTATGTTTTCCTGTGATTTTACAACTTTCATGAAGAATGCAATATTTTTTTTTGTCAGCAATAAGAAGTTTTTTGGGGAAATGTTAAGAAAAAAATTTTATTTTAAAAATTAAGAAAAAAACCCCCCAGTATGAATCTGAACAATATATAAATAAAAAGTAAAAGTAACCTAAAAAAAAAAACAGGTAAATGAGTCGGAAAATTAGTAAAAAACTTGGAAACATACTAAAATTTCCCAAAACAAAAAAGGTTAGAAAGCAGCAAAAAATTTGGGTGATATCAACGGAAAAGGGTTTCAAGTGAAATTACACTAAGAGGTCTTTTTGGTGCACTTTAATAGGGGAACAAAGGCTTCTTTTCCAAAAAAAGGCCCTAGTTAAAAGCTTTGGGAAAACTGTAAAACGGGTTTCCACTTGCAAAGTTTTCCCAATGTAAACCAAACTGTGATGAGCGTTTACGCGACTATCTTTCATGGGTTTCCCCGATAGGGAAATGGGACTATCCCCCCCAAAAAATGAACCCATTTTAAAGGTCTTTTTGGGAGAGCAAAAACCCCTTTCATTCTTACCCCCTAACAAAAAGGGGTGGGAAGTGGAATTAAAACCCAAAAACAGTAAAACTGGAAAAAGGTGTTTACATTTTAGGCAACAAAAATTTTGGTTTTTAAAAGTCACAGAAAAAAAGTCACCGGCCCCATTCCTACCCCTGTCTTGTCCCACAGCAGGGAACCCCTTAAAACCCTTGATTCAGGTGAACCCCCCAAATTTTAAAAAAGTCCCAGAAGGCGTATGTTTTAACAATATTTTAAAACGGGGGACCTGGACATTGACTATACCTGTCCTGGAACGCAGCATGGACCCCCAAACCTGATGGCCCCCCAAGATTTAAAAATTTGCTGGAAAAGGAGTTTTTTCAACCCCCTTTTTTAGTTTAACGGGAAATTTGACTGTACCTGCCCCTGGACCGCATTTTTTGACCATTAAACCTGAAAAGCCCCCCAGTTTAAAAAAAGTGGGGAAAAAAGGGCCCTTTAAACCCCCCATTTTAGTTTCATGGACTTTGGGACTTCCCTGTCCTGTGAAAGGGCATGCCCCTTAAAACCCTGTTTGATCCAAGATCAAAAAGGGTTGGCCTATGTTTTTGTACAGTAAATGTCATTTAGTAAAAATTTTTTTTGGTACTAAATTTTTGTTTACAGAATTTTTTTAGGGAAGTTTTATTTAAGTTTTCCCATTTTTTTTCATTTTTGCTTTTTTTTTCAAGTGTGAAAAACTTTCCCAAAATACACCCCTCCCGAAAGTTTTTAAAGGTTTTTTTTTACACGTGTGATGTGTTAATTCGTTTGCACACCCAAAAGAAAATACAAATTTCCCTAACTTTTCCCCCAAAAAAATTCTTAGTTGAGAAGACATTTGCCCCCCGGGTTCTGAGAGGGGATTCAGCCAATAAATTTAAAAATGGTTTCTTTTTTTTTTTCCCCCCCAAACCCTTTATTAAATTGATTAGGGACAGACCCCCCCTGGGATAAATTAATGGGGGCCCCAAAATAGGGGAACTCCACCCCCAAAAAATTTTTAAGCCTAAAAATTGTGAATTTGGGGCCCCAGCCGGGAAACCCCTTTTTGAACTACTTTAACCCCCCCAAAAAAATAACCTTTTTAAAAAAATCTGATTTTTTAGAAAAATTTTTGAAGCTTTTCCTGATTCCCCCTAAGGGGGGAAAAGCCAGTCTCCCGTCACCCAAATCTTTTAAAACATGGGGGTCCAGCTGCCAGACTTACGGGGGTGGGGGAGACCCCAGGCAAAGAGTTGTCATCTATTAACACGCAGGTTAGCTCCCAAGGGCCGGAGTTATACTGGGTGCGGGAGAGCCCGGCTGGCGTTTTTCTTTAAATTAAAAACATGCAGGTTCAGCAGCCAGGGCCGGAGTTTTCAGTGGGTGCGGTGAGAGCCAGGCTGGGGTCCCCCATCTATTAAACGCAGGGTTTAAAAAGGGCCCCTTTTGACCCCAGCAACGGGGGGAAAAAAGTGTGCTGAAAAGGGGGGGGGGGGGGGGGGGGGGGGGAAGGGGGGGGGGGGGGGGGGGGGGGGGGGGGGGGGGGGGGGGGGGGGGGGGTGGGGGGGGGGGGGGAAGGGAAGTGTGAGGTAAATCCCCCTTCTCAGTACCAAATCAAAAACCTGGGTAGCGCTTTCCCCTCCGTATGGGGTTTCGGACGAATTTAGCTTCATTGGAAAAAAAATGGTTGGGTTTTCGCTCCCCGTTCAACCAGGTGCCCCTTTTTCTTGGAAATTTTTTTTTATTTTTCTCAACGTGTGGAGGAAATTGGGCCCGTACCCTTTTTTCTCTGTCCGTGTCCCTACTCCATGTCCTTTAATAACCTACTCTGGTCAAGTTTTCCCTTTTCCCCCTTGTACAATTTAAAAGGAATTTTTTTACCAGCTATTTTGTAAATTTCAAGTTTTTTTGTAGTTTTTAAATTTTAGAAAACACATTTTTAAAATAGGATGGGATCCCACCCTGTTTTGTTTCTTTTTTTTAATTGTTTAAAAAGGGTTGTCTCAAATTCAGGTCTTGCTAGTATGTTTTAAAAATCTTGCAAAAACAAAAATTTATTTAGCAATATGTGTCCATTAACAGTGTCCACCTATTCCTGTTTTGACAGGTCCCCTTCCCCCTTGAGCCCCCTCTGGAACCCAAAGGGGGAAAAAAAATGGGCTGTTAGAAACCAATTTTTTTACAATAGGACCCGTAGTTTTTTTTTTAGTGCAAATTTTAAAGCAAAAAGCCCCCAAAATTCCAAAAAATGCCCCTTTTTAGCCAATTTTGGGCAATTGTTTAAGAACAAATGTCTGTTAGAAACAAAAATTTTTTTTTATTAAAAGGACCCTGTTGTATAGGGTTTCATGTCCCCACAAAATGCCCCCAAAAAATTTTAAAAACATGGGCCCTTTAGCCCCCTTTTAAAAATTTGGAAAAAAAAAAAAAAGCCTGTTTTTTAAAAACAATTTTTTAGAAAAGGGGCCCGTAGTATGCTGCATTTCCCAAAACAGCATGACCCAAAAAATTATAAAAAAGACTTTCAGCCAATGTTAAAAAATTTTAAGGGGAAAAAAGCCACTTAGGGAAACCACATTTCTGTTCCCAAAAAAACCCCTAATTATAGGGTGTATCTCACAGCAAAATGGGCCCCCAAAAAAATTTTAAATATGACTTCTCTACCACTGTTAAAAATTGTGAGGGAGAAATGCCACTTTTGGAAGGCCCCCATTTCTGTTCCAAAAGGGCCATAATTTTGCTGTATCTCACAACAAAAATGACCTCAAAACCATTGACCCAAAGCGAAAAAAAATAAAGTGAGTAAATAAATACGGGGTTGTCATGAAAACCTTTCCCGTCTTTTTTTCAGTTTTCCTCACAGCAAAACCGCAAAAGAAAGTTGGGAAAAGAGGAAAAAAAAATTGCAGTAAAAAAAGATTCCTTTTAAAAAAAAAAAGTTTTTAAGAGGAACCATTTCTGTTTTTAGAGGGGAAAGTGAAGTAGGCCGGCCAAAAATTAAAAGGTGACCTCGGCAATTTTGGGGCCAAAAACATTTTTAGAGATTTATGCCCGATTATCTTTATGAAAAAACAAAGAACCCCATTATCTGTGGAAAGCGGATTTTATTGTCTGAATGATCCTCCCGCTGTGTGAAGGTTTTGTCAGATATGACGTGGCTTTCTATGGCGTGGGGGGCGAGCTCGGGCCCTTCGTCCATTTTGGGGTACCCCCAAGTCTATTGGGGGCCGAACCAAAAAAAATAAAAAAAAAAAAACGGTGTTGGGGGACGCAGATAGTCGTGCACCCTGATCTTAGCTGGTCTCTGTGTTTTGGGTGTGTGCCCCGCATTGCATGCGTTGGTGAAGGTGGTAAAAAAAAGTTGCCAGAGGTCACCCTTTTGGGGTTCCCGCCACCTTGCCTGTGTGCTGCTGCCGCTACGGCTCTTGGCAATCTAATCTGTCAATGAGTTGGTTCCCCCTGGGGACATTTGAAGAACGTTTAAGCAGATGCAAAAAGGGTGTCTCCAAATTGTTTAAACAGCAAAGGTTTTCCATTTCCGCATTTTATTTTCTATTTTGGGTGGGTGGAAAAGGGAAAGTGCTGGTTTTGTTTTTTACCGGGGGGTCCAAAGGGGGGTGGGCCCCCCGTTTAAATGTTGTTCATTTTGATGGGGCCCTTTGTGCGAGGATCAAAGTTGGGGGAAATGGGAAACATCCAAGGGATCATGTGAGAGAGGAGCCTTGATTTTCCCCAAAACCCCTGGGTTTGAGGGGCATAGCAAATCATCTTCCTTTATCTTCCTCCCCAGCTTCAAATTTTTCCCCCAACCTCTTTCCAGGAAAGGGGCGTCGATAACGTCGGTGGGCTAGGAATACCCCCTTCCCCCTCCTTTCCCCTCCCGCTTCCCGGCACAGCAAAAACAGCCCTGGGCTTGCCCCAGATGATGACCCGTGAGTGATGTGCCGCCTTTCCCCTAGCCCTGGCCCCGGGAACCACTGCCCTTTTGAAGACCAAAAAAATTGAAAAAACTGTCGGGCCCCTTTTGGATTCGACGGAGGGGAAAGGCCCCCGTGTCCGCATCTGGTCCGTTTTCCTCCTCCGTCGCGGCGGGGAAACCCGATGTTTCAGAGTGTCCCCAAAGGGTGTTCCAGAACTAAATCACCCCCAATTTCTCTGCTGACAAGGGCCCTCGTCCCCACTGACCATTTGGTGGTTTCTTCAAAACTGGGAAGTATGGAAAGCAGGCTTTTCACCTGCCCCCCACCTGTGGCTCAAAAAAACCCAAAAGGTCCGCACCGCTGCTTGTCAGGCCATGTGTCACTTGTTCCGGGGTAATGGCTTTTCGCTGCTCCAAATCGTGGCATGTGGAGCGTGGAATTCCAGCGTGTCGCCACGTCAACAATGAGGGGCGGTTGACGGGGAGCCGAGCGCGCTGCAACGCAGGGCCCGGTGGGACGAAGCAGGGTGCGAAAAAGGGGGGTGCGAAAAATCAGACCTCGAGCCCTTTTTTTAGAGGCAGTCCAGACCCGGGTAGCTCTTTTTTAAAATTTTTGGACGACGAGGTTCATGGAAATGTGCCCGCAAAGGGGTGTGCTCCCAGCCCCGATCTTTAAAGGCAAACCCGCAGGGTTTCGCCCGGGTTTTAAGCACACCCCTTTCCCGGGCCCCAAGGTTTTTTTCACCCCAGCCCGCGCTGTTCTCCCTTGGGGAGCCGGGACTAGCCCCCTGCGTGTCTGGACGGTCGCCAAGCGATTTAAATTTTAACACGGGCCCCGGTTTCTTGGGGATTTTGGGTGCCACCCGGGACCCTTTGGGGGGAAAGGGAATGCCCCCATCCCTGCGGCTTTGAAGAGCGTGCGCCGAGCATGAGAGCCCCCGTCACCCCCGAGAAAATGCACCCCGCTCACCCCGTGGGGCTGTTCCCAGGATATACGGGGCCTTTTGGGCCCTGCTTACTAGTTCATGTGGGCGGGGGGGAGATGGATTTTCCGGACACAGATGCAGGGCAACACGCTTGAAATTTTAGATTTAAAACGTGGTGTCCAAGGGG
>JAODAL010053183.1:0-25467 GCA_025379985.1 Phyllomedusa bahiana | reverse complement strand
GTTTTTACCGGGACCGGGAGGGGGCCACCCAGAACGTTTTCATTTGAGGGCCTTAATGCGGGGATCATGTTGGAGGAAATGGAGCTTTAAAGCACCATTAGAGAGGGAGCCTTGTTTTTCCAAGCCCGGGTCGGGGGGCCACAAACTGACTCCTCATCTTTATCCTCCCCTAAAAAACCGCAAACCTCTTTCCAAACGGGGGAAAAAAAAGGGGGGAACGTCGGGTCTGGGAATACCTCCTCCTCCGCTTCCCCCAACGCTTCAACACACCCTGATTGCCCAATATGCACCCTAGAGCGATGCCCCCCCTTGCACAGCCCGGCCCCGAACCACTCCAAGAAGCCGATAAAATAAAACTGTGGGGCCTTGGTTTCGACGGGGAGAAAGGCCCGTTCCGCTCGTGCCGTCCCCCCATCGCTGGCGGGGCCTGGTTTTTAGAGTGTCCCAAAGATCGTTCCAAACAAGATCGCCAAGTGCCATGCTAACAAGGGCATGTCCCCCCTACCTTTTGGGGGCTTCTTCAAAAATGCAAGGATGGTGCAGGCTCTTTCAACGCCTCCCTCTTGGGGTTTAAAACCCAGGGGCCCCACCGCCTTTCAGGGCCCTGTTCACTTCGTACGCAATGGCTTGCGCTGCCCCAAAATCGCTGGGGGCAAAGTGGGGGGGGAATTTTCCAGCTTGGCCACGCAACAATGAACGGTTACGGGGAGGCCCAGCTACCTGCACGCACCGCGGGACGAAGCAGGTGCAACGGCGGGAAATGGGGGAAATCGACCTGAGCCTTCCTCACAGGCTCCAAACCCGGTACTCTTTTAAAAATTTTTGGGGCACAAGTTCAACATGTGCCAGGGCAAGGGGGTGGGTCCGCCACCGACTTAAGGCGGGCCCCAATTTCGACCTTATCCACACCACCTTGCCGGGACAAGGTTCTTGTCATCCAGCCAGCCTCGTCTCGTGCGGAGAGCCATCCCGCTCCAAAACCCGTTGGACGGCCCAAGACAGATGAATTTCAACACGGGCCGGTTTTTCTGGGGCCCCTGATGCCACCAAGGGCCTTGGGAAAAAACCCTGCACCATCCCCCCAGTTTTTTAAACGTGCGCCAAGCCTGAGAGCCATCTACCACCAAGAATCACCCAGCTCACCCCGTGACTTCACAGAGATAACGCCTTGGCCGGCTTTCTATCCATGGTCGGGGGCAATGGGGTTTTTTTTCCGGGGCACAGCGCAGAAACGCGCTTAAATTTAGATGAAAACTTTGGTGGCCAGGGGAAACGGCTTTTCTGGCAAAGAAATGCCTGCCGGGAACTGGTATTGGGGGGAGGCAAGGGCCAAACGTGGCAGCACCCATCGTGTCCCCCCAACGGAAAGGCAACATTTTCCCAAGGGCCCAAAATCCTGGGAATCCGACATTCAGGCTTTTGGCTTTGGAGGGTTTTGGGGTTTAAATTTTTTTTGCTCCCAACCGGAAACAAAAGGGCTGGCTGCTAACGGGGCCACTTATGGCGTACAGGTGACAAACTGGGGGAAGGGAAAAGGGTAGGAGGGGTCCGGTGGTGCTGGTGGTACTCGGGCAGGGTGGGGGCTGAACGAGTGATCCCTGATCATGACTCTGAGAGACATGGCAGCTGAGGAACGTTTGGGTGGTGCGGAGGAGCAGGGGGGGGAGACAGAGGGAGTGACAGGTTGGAAGCCTGTCGGGGGTCGGCTTTTTTTGGGCCAAGTGTTTGTCTCCATTTCAACTCATGCTTTTCGCGATGGATTAAACACTAAGATCTTTCCCCTACTTATTTTAGGCAAAGGCAGCAATGACATCGCTGGTGAATCAGAGGCTTGCTCAAAGAAGGCCAGGCTTAGAGGTCCTGGACCCCTTTTTTACGCGATAAGCGAGGAGCGGGGGTTTCCCCGCGACCTGGTTGCGGAATCATATCAGCGGGCTTCTGCGACCCCCCCCCTCCCTTTTTGAGGGGGGACCCTACTGACACACCCCATCGTCTTCCTCCTTCCCGTGATGAAGCGCCCCCAAGTATGTTGACGATTAGTTGCCATCGCATCGGGCGATGGTCGATACCGACCATCATCGCAAGAATTCATGGTCATGAAGATTATGATCGATGACCATAAATCCAGGGAAGCAACAACACCTTTTTCTACACCCAAAGAGGCTGGGGAACGGAAATTTAAAATCCCCAACAGTCAAAAGGATAAGTGTTACACTTTGGCAACCATTAGTTATAAAAGCCACAGAAAAAAACTCACAGACCATTCACTATCCCTGTCTTGTACCACAGCATGACCCTTAAACCTGCATGACCCAGCCACAAATTAAAACGTGCCAGAAGGCAGTATGATTTGAACCATCATTTTACTTGAACTGGACATTAAATATCCCTGTCCTGGGCCACAGCATGCCCCCCAGATTAAAAAGTCCCGGGGAAAAGGAGTTTTTCAACCACCATTTTAGTTAACTGGACATTGACTATACCGTTCCTGGGCCACAGCATGAGCCCCAAACCTGCATGACCCCAATTAAAAAGTGCCGGAAAAGGAGTCTTTAAACCCCCTTTTTTATTTTTCACTGGACATTGACTATATCTGTCCTGGGCCACAGCATGAGCCCAAACCTGCAGGGACCCCAGAATAAAAAGTGCCGGGAAAAAGGAGTCTTTGAACCACCATTTTAGTTTTAAACTGGACATAGACTATCCCTGTACTGGGCCACAACATGACCCCCAAACCTGCATGACCCCAGATTTAAAAGTGCCGGAAAAAGGAGTCTTTTCAACCACCATTTTAGTTTTCACTGGACTATACTGTCCCTGTCCTGGTAGCGCTTGCCCCTCCAAATGAGTGCGGACCAATTGAGCTTCATTTGGGAAATATGGTGGTTAACGTCCTTTTACACCCAGGTGCCCTTTTTCTTGGCAATTTTTTTTCTAAATTTTACTCAACGTGCTGGAGGAAAGGGTCTCTTTTACTTTATTCTCTGTCCATGCTCCATACTCCATGTCCTCTGAATAACCTACATCTGGTCAAGTTTTCCTTACCTCCCTTGTACAATTCAGAGGAATTTTTTTTACCAGCTATTTTTACATGCAAGTTTTTCAGTAGTTTAATTCTAGAAAACACATTTTTTAAAAAAGGATGGAAACCCACCATGTCTTGTTTCTCTTTTTTAATTGTATTAAATGGGTTGTCAAAAATACGGGTTGTAGCTATGTTAAAAACTTGCAAAAACAATTCTTTTTGCAATTTGGGTCCATTAAACATGTCCTACTTTCCTGTTTCTGACAGACCATCACCCTTGACCCACTTTTGACAATTGTGAAAACAAATTCTGTTAAAAAACAAAAATTTTTTTTTAAATAGGACCTTTATTTTGCTGCATGCACAGCAAAATCCCCCAAAAAATTCAAGAAACCCCCATGACCACTTTGGCAATTGTGAAGAAACAAATGCTGTTAGAAACAACATTTTTTTATAATAGGACCGTAGATAGCTGCATGCCACAGCAAAATCCCCAAAAATTAAAAGCATGCCCCAGAGCCATTTTGGGGACAATTTGTGAAGACAAATGTCTGTTAGAAACAAAAAATTTTTAAAATAGACCTGTGTATTGCTGCTTTAAAACAAATGCCCCAAAAAATTAAAAAAAAATGACTTCTCAGCCACTTTTAAAAATTGTGAGGGGAAATGCCACTTAGAACCACATTTCTTTTCCCAAAGGGACCAGATTTTTGCTGTATCTCAAACAACATGCCCCAAAAAAAATTATAAATATAACTTCTCAGCCACTATTAAAAATTGTGAGGGAGAAATCCACTTAAAAGCCACATTATCTGTCCCAAAGGACCATAATTATAGCTGTATCTCACAGCACATACCTCAAAACCATTGACAATGCGAAAGAACTTTCTAAGATAAGGAGTAAAATGGAATACGGTGTTTTGCAGAAACCTTGCTGTCTTTTTACAGTCTCCTCACCAAAACCACCAAAATGACCTGATGGGAAAAGAGAATAAAAAATTCAGTAAGAAAAGATCATTTTAAAAAAAAGTTTTAAAGATGACCAATTATGTTTGAAGAGAATGTGAAGTAGACCGCAACCTTAAAAAAAATCGGTGACCTCGGCAATTGGGGCCACAACATCATCAGAGATCCATGCCTGATTCATCTTGATGAAGTCAAACTGTCCACATTATCGGTGGAAAGCCGATGCGTTTGTCAGTAATGACTCCTCCAGCTGTGCTGAAGGTCGCTATGATAAGAAGCTGATGCTGGCAGGACAACAGCCTCTATGGCGTGCGAGCGTGCTCGGGCCATTCGTCCATTTTGGATACCCAGAAGTCAATTGGGTCCGGAACACATACAAAAACATCGTGTTGAGACGCAGATAGTCGTGCACATGATCTTAAGCTGGTCCTCTGGTGTTGGATGTTGTGCCCGCATAGTCATGCTTGTGGTGTAGGTGGTAATAAAGATTGCCAGAGTCACCCATTAGGCTTCTGCCACCTTTCCTGCTGCTGCCGCTATGGCTACTTGGCACTCTACTGCTGTCCTCGCTGATGTTGTTCCACCGATGACATTTGGGGAACGTGAAGCAGACGCAACAGATGTCTCCAGTTGATCAATCAGCAAGGTCTCCATTTCCTGCATTTACTCTCTATTTGGGTGGAAGAAAGTGCTGAGTTTTTTTTGTACCGGGATCCAGGAGGTTGGCCACCCAGTAACTTTGTTCATTTTGATGGCCTTAATGCGAGGATCATGTTGGAGGAAATGGACATCCAAGCACTCATTGTGGAGAGATGAGCCTTGATTTCCCAAGCCTCTGGGTTGAGGGGCACTAGCAAACTGATCTTCCTCATCTTCCTCCTCTCGCCTCAAAATTTGCGCCAACACAGCTTTCCAAGGCAGGTACGTCGATAACGTCGGAGTCTAGGATACCTCCTCCTCCGCTGCTCCGACACAGCTTCAACACAACCCGAACTTGCCTCAGATGATGCACCCTGAGTATGTCTGATTGCCCACCTTGCACTAGCCCCTGACCCAGAACCCTGCCTAATGAAGACCGAAAGAAATTGTGAAACTGTCGGCCTTGTGGATTTGACGGAGAAAAGGCTCCCGTGTCCGCATCTGTGTCCTCTCCTCCACCGTCGCTGGCGGGACCGTGTTTCAAATTGTCCCACGATCGTTTCCAGAACAAGATCACCACAATGCTCATTCGACAAGGCCATTGTCCGCACTGACCATTTTGGTGGCTTCTTCCAAAACAGGCAAGTGGATGGTGCAGAGCTCTTTCTCCTCCACCCATTCTCGTGCTCAACACCCGAGAGTCCTGAGAGAGCCAGAGAGCCACCGTCACCCACAGAGACATCCACCCAGCTCACCCATTGAGCTGTCACAGAGATTATAGCCGGCCCTTGGCCGGCTACTAGTCATGTGACGGTGGTCAATGACTTTTTTCCGGCCACAGATGCAGACAACGCGGCTTGAAATTTTAGATGACACGTGGCTGCCAGGCAGGGACCGCTTTCTGGCAAAGAATGCCTATCGCATCTGGATTGGGGCAGGCAAGGCCATGACTGGAGGAACCCATCTGTGTCCAACAGACGGAAAAGGCAACATTTCCAAGACCAAAAGCCTGGCAATGCCGACATTCAGGCTTTTGGACTTTGGATGGTTTGGGTTAAAGTGGTTGTCTTCTGCTCCTGTACGGCATGCAGGGTCATCAAACTGGCGGAAGGAAGAAGGGTAATGGGTCTCTGGTGGTTGCTCGTGGAACTCAGGCGACGGTATGGATGCTGAAGTGGAGGCTGATTCCTGTTCAGACTCTGATATACATGTCAAGCTGTAGAAACGCATTGGTGGAGGAGGAGTGATGGAGCAGAGACATGAGGGTGTGAAATGTGGTTGGAGGCCCTGCTCGGTCAGGCCTTTATTGGCCAAGAGTTGCCTCCACTTCAACTCCATGCATTCGCTGCAATGTGACTAACATGTTTGGTGTGGTTTAACCACCTAATGTTCTTGCCTCTATTAATGCGTTTACGGCAAAGGCTGCATATAACAACGCTGGTTTAATCATAGGCTTATTCTCAAAGAAGGCCCAGGCTTGATGAGGTCCTGGACCTTTTGACGGCGATAAGCTGGGAGCGGGTTTTTGCGCTGACCGTCGGCTGGGGAATACATATCATCGGACATTCTGCGACCGCCCATCCCTTTTTGAGGCGAACCCGTACTGACACTACCCCATTGTCCTTCCTCCTTGTCCAGTGATAAAGCGCTCGCAAGCAAATTCTGCTGAAAAGACTCACGTTGGATACCGCAAAGTTGTCATCATCATCATCATCACACAGATGACTTCGTCCGTCCTGACATTCCTGCCATCCCAGGAGCTGCAGGTCTACAAGCAAGAGGACTGCAAGGCGTTGCTGACAGCCCTGGATTTTGCGATTGACCGCTTCCTTCTCGCTCTGAAGGCATCCAGTAACTGGGCGTTCAGAGCATAGAAATCATCCTCTTTGGCTCTTGACTTTTAACATGCCATCTGACCCCACTGCATTTTGTCATCAAAGAGGTCTTCAGAAAATGGATTATCCACAATGGTTGGGTACAACGAGTTGACATTTGAGGCTTGCTTCATGTTGGACGATGCTGTGATGAAGATGACGACATTTGTGCCGTGACTGGGAGGTAGATGAGTAAGATTGACCTGGATGCAGGTTCCTTAACCACTGAAGGACAGATGGCGACGCAGTTCGTTACTGAGATTCACAGGGCCCTGAACTCAGCCTGACAGGCCTGACGCCTGCAATTGATGATCCGCTGTTGTCGCCAGCACTGGAAGGAGCACCTTCTCTCGTACCCTACCTCCATGTCCTACCCCCGCTCTTTGCTCGCTTACACCTGAATTTCGCTCCATGTTCAAAATATAAAAATTGAAAGGTATGGAAGAGTTTTGAAAGATCTCTTATTAAAAGAGGGCAAAATCACAGCTATTCTCAAATCCCTCAATCAAAACAAAATTTTGGATCAATATAACTGCAAAGTAGATCATCAACAAGCATGACGGACTAAAAGTGAAAAAAACACCTGTCAGAAGATGAATACGGATTTTAGAAAGGTATTTTTGGCACTTTCAATTCACCTGTGGTGACTACAAAATTGCTTGTAATAAAATTTAACTGCATAAGTAGATCTATCAACAAAGCTGGCCGGCGCAAAAGTGAAAAAACACTATCTGAAATGTATTCGGATAATAAGGTATTTTTTGTGCACCAATCAATTCACCTGTGGTGACTACAAAAATTGGCTGTATTCACATGTTAATGCAAGGTTGCCTCAATGAACAAAGCTGTAGTGCGCCAAAATGAAAAAACACGTATCCTGTAATGTATCGATAATTAAAAGGTATTTTTTTGGCACCTATCAATCACCTGTGGTAACTACACAATTGCTGATCAAATTTAACTGCAAGGTGGCTCTATCAACAAATATGGACTAGGAAAAAGTGCAAAAAACACTTATCTGTAAATGTATTCGGATAATAACAGGTATTTTTTGGCACCTATCAACTCACCCTATGGTGACTAAAAATTTCTATATTCCACT
Source organism: Phyllomedusa bahiana (assembly GCA_025379985.1). NCBI lineage: Eukaryota > Metazoa > Chordata > Amphibia > Anura > Hylidae > Phyllomedusa > Phyllomedusa bahiana. The sequence goes on along the minus strand of JAODAL010053183.1, from coordinate 17,861 downwards.
AATTAAGTGCAAGGTGCCTCAATGAAAAAAACTGTAGTGCGCCAAAGTGAAAAACACGTATCTGTATTGTATTCGGATAATAATCAGGTATTTTTTGGCACCTATCAATACAACTCTGTGGTAACTACACAATTGCTGGATTCCATTTTAAACTGGCAAGGTGGCTCTATCAACAAATCCTGGACTGCAAAAGTGCAAAAAACACATATCTTGTAAATGTATTCCGGAATAATAAAGTATTTTTTGGCACCCTTTCAATTCACACTGTGGTGACTACAAAATTGCTGTATTCACATTTAAGTCAAGGCGCCTCCATGAACAAAGCTGTAGTGCGCAAAAGTGAAAAAACACGTATCCTGTAATGTATTCGGATAATAAAATGGAATTTTTTGGCACCTATCAACTGAGCTGACTACAAAATTGCTGGATTCTAATTTAACTGCAAGGTGGGCTATATCAACAAAGCTGGAAATGGCAAAATGAAAAAGAACACCTATAAACTGAAATGTGATACTGATAATAAAAATGAGTTTTGGCGCCTAACAAAGAGACCTGCATGTTGAGTAGAAAAGATGTGTATCCTTAATAAAATTTCAGGCTGTCCAATATCCAGGAAAATATTTCAATAGAAAACTGTTAATATAAAGCTATTGCATGCAATGCCTACACCTAAGTCTAGTGAACCTTTAACAGTATTCTTTCTTTATAGAGCTTGTCTGTGTTTGCCCGCGGGCCCCCCCCCCTCCTCCTGCTCCCCATCTGTGGCTTTACAGCGGTAGATGCTCCTTAAAACTATTTTATAAGCTTTCTCTGTGAAGAAATAGAATAATTTCGCTGAGGCTGTTTTGGACACAGGCAGAGCGCACGTCCTCCTGCTATGAAACGCTGATAGACAACTGAATCATGAACAGGAGGGAAATGTCTATGTAAGACGAGGGCATTTGATTTTCCAGCAATCGCAACCATACACATTCCAGTCATGACATCGCACACACATCTTAAAAAACACCCTGCCTATTCTGAACTGATTTGCTGGCCGCCAAATGACAGGAAGCTCCAAAAAATGGCCGCAATCTTAATAGAATGATGCACAGATTTTAACCCTAATTATCGCATGATCTAAAAATTTTGATCAACATAAAAACTGTTCGATTCAACTTTGTCATAATAATCGCTCAACACTACTCGCAAGCAAATTGCTGCTGAAAAGTTCCACGTAGGATCGCAATGTCATCATCGTCATCAACACAGTGTTGACTTGTGCGTCCTGACATTCTGCATCCAGGAGCTGCGGGCTATAAGCAAGAGGACTGCAAGTGCGTTGCCGAACGCCCGGGATTTTTGCCGATTGACCAGCTTCCTTCTCCTCCTCTAATGGCATCAGTAAACTGGGTGTCAGAGCAGAGAAAATCATCCTCTTGGCCTCTGATCTTTTAACATGCCTTCTGACCCCAACCGCATTTGTCATCAAAGGGTCTTCAGAAAATGGATATCCACATGGTGGGTTACACGAGTGACATTTGGGCTGCCTTCGCGTCATGTTGGACTGAAGCTGATGATCTGATGACGACCATTTGTGGCGAGACTGGGAAGGACAGGAGGTAAGACTGCTGGATGCATGGTTGCATAACCCACTGAAGAACAGATATGGCGACACTGTTCCTGTTTACTGAGATTCACAGGTGCCTGACCCAGCGATGAACAGGCCTACGGTCCTGCAATCACGATCCACTGCATGCGGGTTATCGCCAGCACGGAAGGAGCACCTTCTCTCGTACCTCTAACTCCATGTCCCTAACCCCCCACTTTGCTCGCTTACCACCTGCATTTCGCTCCCATGTTCAGTAAAGATAAAACCTTGAGAAGGTATTGAGAAGTTTTGGAAAGTCCTATTAAAAGACGCAATCACAGCTATTCTGGAAATCCCTCAATCCAAAACTAAAATTTACTGTATTCAAATTTAAGTGCAAGTGCCTCTATCAACATGCTGGACAGGCAAAAGTGAAAAAACACTCTATTCTGAAATGCATACGAAAATAAACCGGTATTTTTTTGCACCTAAAAATACTCCTGCGGTGACGACAAAATTGCTATATTCAAATTTAAGTGCAAGGTGCCTCTATCAACAAAGCTGGACTGGACTAAATGAAAAAACACCTATCTGAAATGTTATACGGATAATAAACGGAAATTTTGCACCTAAAAATACCCCTGCGGTGGACGAAAAAATTTTCTGTAATCAAAATTTAAGTGAAATTTTTCCTTTATCAACAAAGTTTGGCCCTGCCCCAAAAAGGTAAAAAAACCCAGGTATCTGAAATTATTTTGGAAAATAAACGGTTTTTTTTTGCCCTAAAAATACACCGGCATTGACGACAAAATTGGGTTTTAAAAATTTAAAGTGCAAGTTCCTCTATCAACAAAGCTGGACGGGGCAAAATTTGAAAAAAACACCCTATCTGAAATGTAAAACAAAAAAAATAAAAGGGATTTTTTCACCAAACAAAAACCTGAAAGTTACGAAAAAAAACTGTATCCTAATATAAGTTCAGGCTGCCCAACATACAAGTAAAAATTTTCAACAAAAAAACTTTTTAATAAAAAGCCTTTGGGCAATGCAATTCTAAACTAATCTGGGCTGAAACTAAAACCACAAACCTTTAAAGTTTTTGCTGGTTCCCCCCGCCCTCCCCCCCCCACCCCCCGCCCCCCGTGATTTTCCCTTGCTAGATGCCCCCTTTAAAACTCTCAGCCTAGCAAATTAAAAACTGCAAATCTCTAATCTTTCCTAAGTTTTTAATGTTCACCAAACTAAAAGTATAGCTGGGCCTCTGTGAAAAAAATAGAACAATTTTGCGATGTTTCTGACTGTTTGCTGGCTGTTTGGGCAGTGGCAAGCGGGACGCCAAAATTTTAAAAAAGCTGAAAACACACTTTAGGCCCAAAAAAGGAAGGGGCTGTTTTATGGGAAAACAAGGGGGGCATGTGATTTTTCCAGCCAATTTGCAACCATAAACAACCCAGCAAGACTCGGACACACATCTCACCCTGCTCTATTCTCAAGCGATTTGCTTGGGCCCCCAAAAATGACAAAACCCCTTTAAAAAGGCGCATAAAATAATAAAGCAAAAGATTTTTAAACCCAAAAAAAAACCGGTTTTTAAAAAATTTCCCATCAAAAAAAAAAAAACCGTGCCATTTTAACTTTGCCAAAATAATGCTCAACACTATGGTAACAAATCTAAAATGGCCGCGAGGTTTTTTGGGGATGAAATAATCAAAGAACTATGGCAAAGGAAAAAAGGAAAACCCAATGACATGTGCAAAAACAGCAGCCAATTTAAAAGACAGACAGTTCCCGTGGGGTTTTTCAGCCCTATAAATTTGGTTCCCGTAAGGGGGAAATTTTGGGGCCCTTGTCATTTTTGTCCGTTTGCACAAGGGGGTTTTCTATGAGGGGCACTTTAAAAAAATGGAAAACCCTGTGAAAAAATAAAATTCCGATTTTTTCAGTTACTGGGGGAAAACCTTTCAAAAATACAACAAAGGGGGGGGGGTGTTCATTTACAACAACCCTTTCCAAAGGGTTTTTTTTTTGGGTTAAAATTTCGTAAAAATTTGCAAAAGAATTAAATTTTTTTTACTTATTGGGGGGGAACCCTGCATCAAATCCCTGTGTGATATCTCCCCCACACACTCTCAAAAACCATCCCTTTAGTATTTTTTTTATATTTGTATCTTTTTCAATAAGTTAATTTGTTCACTTATTTGGTGATTCTGTTTAAAACGCTATACATGAAAAAGCCCCCCACCTCCGAAAAAATGAAAAAATGGGGTTTGGGCAGTAATTTTTCATGGAAATTGGCAATAATCATTTGGCCCTTCCCTTTTAAAACTATCAGTTTTTCCCTTTCGGGCAAAAATCCATCATTGTTTAAAACCAAAAAAAAAACAGGGTTCACCAAAAAAAAACAACAATAAATGAATATTTTCAAGTTTCTGTTTTTTATCCCCCCTTTTTGGCTACCTAATCTAAAAAACCGGGTGCAAACAAAGGGGCCATGTCTTTCTGCCTTTTCGGGTTTTCCCCAAGATATAATCGGTTTTGTTTTGTCCCTTTTTATTCCTTTTGACAGATTAAAAGAAAGGGGGAAAAACCCAACATAATGGCAATGTTCCCCAAAAAGTGGGGGGAGGGTGGAAACAGCATTAGGAAACCACAGGGTGGTTGAGTGAGAGATTGGTCAGTTGGCAGCAGCATGAGTAGATTTCCATGTGGCACAATGACATATTGTGAAGGTGGCAGCAACATGAGTAGTTTACAGAGTGGCATAATGACAGATTGTGAAGGTGGCAGCAGTATGTGTAGGCCACAGATTGGCACAATTACACAGTGTGGAGGTGGCAGCAGCAACAGCAGTAGCATCAGGCCGGAGAGTGGCACAATGACATAATTTTGAGGTGGCGGCAGTTAAGTGACATAATGAGGAGGTGGCGGCCTCAGCAGTATCAAGCCAGAGAGTGACAGGGTGGCATGGCCTGGAGGTGACAACAGTAGCAGCAGCATGAGGAGACCTGAGTGGTGAGGTGGCAGCAGCATCAGAAGGCTACATAATGGTTAATTTAAGGGTGGGGGGAGGTGGTGACGGGTCCCTGGTAAAGATGGTGGATGGTAGAAGGAGCAGCTGGCAGCAGATATGTGGCATTAGGCATCAGGCAGGTGGCAGCATCATAATAGTAGCTGAGGCAGATAGCCAGAAGAATGCAGAGTGTAGGAATGGCTGAAGTGCATGTAAAGTTTCCTGGCCATTTTTAGAACGTCTTGCAGATGGGTGGAAGACTTGAGGAACCATTTGACAACCAGATTAAACACATGCGCGTGCATGCATAGGGTTCTCTGAATGGTTCAGAGTCCACCACTTGAAAAGGGAGGGACTGCAGTACCACCAACTTGGACAGGAACACGGTCAGTTACTGTGCCGTAGGATGGCTGGACGCATACTGCTGTCTCTTGGCAATCACCTTGGTGAATGACTGCTGGCGCAATGCGTGGCGAAGAGCAGGAGCATCTGGACCGGTAGATGATGGGAAAGACAGACTACTCCCTTCGGCTGAGGTGGTGGAGCCTTGACTGCCTGAAATGGGATACGTTCCACTGGGTTCTGTTGCTGTTGCTGCGGCAGGATGGACCACCACATCTGAGACACGTTTCTCCCAGGCCACTGTATGGTGTCGCTGCATATGTTGACGCAGGGCCGTGGTGCCAGTATTAGGTCCCTGGCTACGCTTGACTTTCTGCCCACAAATTCTACATATACCCATGTATTTCAAAGGTTTTTCACCTTATAAGTAAAAAAAATTAACTGTTTGACGCAGAGAACAATATCCCAAAATAATAACCTGCCTGTACTGGAGATATGTGTATGTGAGAAATACACACACTAAATTTCAAAGATATCAAAAATATCTTTGTAGCTCTTCATGTATCAGCGTTTAACAGAACAGGTTCTGTCATAATCTGTGGAATCATCTTATGATGGTGTAAAAGGAGTGCGCTCTTTGACGCCAAAGTGGGATCTTGGCCCTCTGTGAAGCGATTCCTAGAGCGGTGCGTGTCATCTGCGTGTCATACTAAATCATAGCATTGTTTCAATACCAAACCATGCTCCCTATGCATGTTCCCGCATGGCACAATGTTCTGCAACACAATACAGACTCTCTGCAGCCAGGAAATAGCTGTTTTTTAACGTGATTCAACGCAAATAAATTCTGAACGAACCAAATTTTGGGGAAAAATTTGACAGATCAGCCAAATTGATTTTTTGAGAAATTTGCTCATCTCTAACTATTACATAAAGAAAACCTAACATATTTGGTATAGCTGGAATTGTATCAACCTGCAGAACACAGATAATACATCATTTATTTTGATGAGTGAATGCCATAAAAAAACATTGTAAAATTATGGTTTTTTTGGTTCCATTTTGCACTACTTAGAATTTTTTGCCGATTTTCCAATATATTCTATGGTACAGTGAATGACAGCAGTAGAAAGCATATATTTTCTTACATAATAAAAGCCTTCATGTGTCTAAGTAGATGGAAAAATGAAAAGTTATGGCTCTTGGAAGGCCAGAAGGAAAAAAAATCAAGAGGCAAATTACTTTTACTGTGAAGGGTTAAGAGGTTAAAAAAAAAATCTGTTTTCTGAGACCAATAACTTTTTTCTTTTGATGCCGCTGGAGCTGTGTGATGGCTCGTTTTTTGTAGGGCGTAGCAAAGTTTTTTTTATTTTTTACAGGTAGTTGGAAGACCTCCAGAAAACGTATTTCTGGCATTGTTTTCTTTTTCTTCTTTTTACAATGTTCACTGTGCAGAATAACTAAGAGGATAGTGTATTAGTTTAGACTTTTGTGGATGTGACAATAACATACATTTTTGTTTCTTTTTTGTTTTATTTCGTAAATGGGAAAATAGTTTTCTTAATTTTTAGCATTTTTTATCAGTTTTTTTTTTTTACTTTTTTCACTAATGTGTACTCCCACCAGAGGGTTTAACTTTTAAATTGTTAAAATTGTTTTTTGGCAATAAACTGCAAAATTATTTTCAACCCAAATTTTAAATTGGGCGCGAACCTTTAAAAAAACCGTTTTTCCCCGGGCGCAAGAGCCTGAGGGTTTTTTTGGGGAAAAATTGTTCCATGCCAAAATGCATAGGGAGCATGGTTTGGTTTTTTCAAAAACAATGCTGTGTTTAGTATGAAAAATGCAGAGGGACAAGCCCCCCCTCTTTAAAAATCGCTTCACATTTCCCAAAATAACTAAAGTGGAAACCAGTTTGACAAGGTAATGTCAGCTCCGCGGGAAAAAAAGAACTGAGCTGAGGGCTAAGATCCAACTAAAATAATAAAAAAATAATAAAATAAAAAACTTTATTTATAAAGCGCCCCCCATATTTCACCCCTTTACAATATAGGGGGAACAAGCCAGAAAAAACCAGCCCTTTAACATTTAGAAAATTGGGCAAATTTTTCTAAAAAATTTCGTTTTTGGGCCCACTTCGCCAAATTTTTTCCGACAAAATTTTTTTTCGGTCCAAAATTATTTTGGGCCCACAATCCTTTAAAAAAACAGCTATTTCCGGGCTCCCAAAAGAGCCTGCAGGGTGCTTAGAATGTTTCCCAAAGGCTTACATAACGGGGGGGGAGCTTTTTTTGGTTCTTAAATACAATGTTTTTTTTTTAAGAAAGACCCCGCAAATAAATTTCCACCGCTTTTAAGAATAGCCACTAAAAATTTCCCTTGAGCACTTAAGGGGGCAAAAACTGACCAAAAACCAAGGGGCCCAATGTGCCGATAAAGCCCCCCAGCGAAAGCGGGAAAAAAAAACAAGCTAAAGGGGTCGGTTTGGAAACATTGGGTGACAGAGTTTCAGTAAACGGCGGAAACCACAGAGCATGATGTCAACAGGCACAATGACTTTCCCTGGGAGGGGGCAAAACAGGGGGAGGCCACAGAGTGGCAAAATGACGAGAGGGGGAGGCCCACGGGGGCGCAGATGGGGTCGGGAAAGGGGCCCCAAAAATGACATTTTTGGGGGTGGCAAAACATAGCGGGCCACAGAGTGGCACAATGAAACAGGTGGAGGTCAGGGTAGAACACATGAGGAAAGGTAGTGGCACAATTTCTTTCTGGGGGGGAAAACCCTGGAGTGGGCCCCCACCAAGAGTGGCCCAATGACAAGAGGGGAAAGGGCCCCGGCACCCGCAGCTTTAGGAAAAACATTTGCACAATGACACATGTGGGAGGTCAGGGCAGAAAGCCACACAACACATGGGGTTTCAACAGGGCCCAAAAAGACATTCTGGAGGTGGCAAAACAGGTATAGGCCACAGGGGGCAAAATCCAAGAGAGGGGGAGGGAAACGGCGGGCCAGCAAAATTGGGGTTTCAACGGGGCACAATTACACAGTTTGGGGGTCACGGAAAGCAGCCACAGCAGCACTTTAATTTCCAGACATGGCAAAAAGTTTCGGAGGTGGCAAAAAAATTAAAAAGAAACAGAGTGGCACAATGACACAGTGTGAGGTCACGGTACCCAGCAGCATGGAGGTCAGGGCAGGGGCCCAATCCCTTTCCCGGAGGGGGCAAAAACTGGATTGGGGCCAAAAGGTGGCACAATGACAAGAGTGGGGGGCAGGGCCACAGCAGCATGAGGTCAAAACAGGGGGACAAATACACATTTGTCGGGGCACGGCACCCACCCACAGCCAGAAAGATTTCAGACAGGGGCACAATGCCCTTTCCCTGGAGGGGGAAAAAAAGTAGTGGGCCACAGAGTGGCACAATAAACAGCGTTTTGAGGTGAGGGGGGGGCGGGGCCCAACAGCATGAGGTCAGAGAGGGGCACAGTGACCACAGGGTTTTGTCATGGCCCCAGCAACACGCAGAAAGCATGGGGCCCCTATAGTGGCAAAATTTGACAGAGGGTTATTTTGGGGGGCAATACCATCCCTGGTAAAGTTTGGTGGTAGGAAGGGGGGGGAAAACTGTCAGCAATTGGGGTGGCATCAGTCATGGCAGCATCAAAATAGTGGGCTGGGGCCCTTTTATTTTTTAACTCAACTGATGCCTAAGCATTGGGGGTGTGGAAATCCGGCCGATCCACCCCCTAAACTTTTTGAAAAAGGCAGCCCATTCCACTTTTTCCCGGGGAAACAAGCGGTTCTCCCGGGGGTAACAAGGGCCCCCCTGCCGAACTGAAGCCCCCCCAAGATTCCACACTACGGGCCGGACGGGGACAGCATTTTCCCACTGCAAACTCGGCAAGTTGGGGCCACACACCCTTTTTGGGCTGCCCAGAAAACCAGGGGAATCTTCTAACTGGGGTGGCAGAGTCCTGTCCAAGTAGGCCCCCCCCTTTTGGGGTTTCAGGGCCGTTTCCAGGTCCTGTTTGCTGCGGGCACTACCCTCCCACTAGGGCGGGGGGAAGGAAGCGCTCATCCGGCCCCAGCCCAAGGTTCCTCTGTGGAGCGGTTTTATTTCCCAACCCCCCCCCCCCCCCTTCCACCAGCATCCGCCAAAATTACGTGAGCGCTGGGGAACCCCCCCCGGGCAACCTGTCAGGGGAGGGACATGCCGCCCATGGGGCAGGGGCCAACGACTACGAGGTTTTTCCCTATAGAAAATTTAATTTTGTCCCCCTCTAAAAAATGGCGGGGGAAAAAGGGCCCCTTTTTTTGGACCGTAGCAAAGGGCCAAAAGGTGGAAGCCAGAATCATCCCCCCTCCCGGATCTGACAATTGGGGCTGTCACTAGCCAGGCAAATCAGCTTTCTGGGGGCCATCTGCAAATTTGACTCCGAGGGCCCCCCTTTCCCTCCATCTCCACTGTTACTGCCACGGTGCTACGGGTAATCTGCCTCGTTTTCCCCTCATCTCCATCAAACGTCCCCCCGCGGCTCCTCCTGCTCCTCCCCCTTTTCCCCACCTGGTAAAAACCACTCATTTTAAACCAGAAAATTTGCTTCGCTCCAAGTCCTCCCCTCCCCCCATTTCAGTCCCCACGGACCATGGGGCCGCGAGAGGGTATCCCCAAAATAAAGTCCCAGTCCCCTGCCCAGCAGTTTTTTCCAGCATCTTTTTCCAGTACATGAAAGCAGTGGAATGACTTATTCATCCCAAGCCCTGGAAAATGACAAAAAACCCTGGCCCCTCGAATGGCCCTCAACAAACGCAGGTGTCACGCATGAGCCTCCACTGGCTGCCCATAAAAATTTAAACACGGGGGAGTATTTCCTTTGCCCCTGCCTGGATAAATAAAAAATTCGTTAAGGGCCTTCTCTTTTCATACATGGTCCAACATGTGCAGGCGGGAATTTCCAACGGGGGGAAACATCGCATATCAGAGGGGGGTTGGGGGGACCATTCTGCCGTTTCACCCTCGAGAGGGTTTTTCCGGTTTTTTGTAGGAAGGATAAGTGCATGCACATTTTCCTGGCCTTTTTTCCAGAATTTTCCTGAAGACCCGGTTGGAAAAGACTTCGGGAAAACCTTTTTCAAAAACCCAAAATTTGAACACGTTGCCTTTCCCAGGGCGCAGGGCCCCCCCCTTTTCCCGGGTTGCACGGGGACACCCATGTTTTCCCCCCCATTGTCCTCCCCCTGGTTTCCGATTTGCATTTGGCGCGGAAAAAAGCCACACTCGATTTTTTCGGGAAAGACCGGAGCAATCCCCCCCTGTTGACTTCTTTCGCCGAGGCAACCGGGGTTTTAAACTGCTTGCCCCCCGCTGGGGCCCCAAACACATGTGGAAATAAATGGGAAAATTTCTTGTGAGGCGAGTTTGTGGTGGTGGTGGAGGAGGAGGAGGCGGATTTTTGGCGCAGGACCACAGTTTTGAAAACTTGGGGGAAAAGCGGCGCCCCTTTTCCCAAGGGTGTTGGTGTGCCGGGGCGGGAAGAAATTCACCCTTTTTGGGCCCAAAAAGGGAAAAGAAACTGGCCCTTTGACCGTAGTTACAGCTCCAAAACGCCGCGGCCCCCGGTGAAACCTTGGTACAAACCGTTTAACCCAAAAGGGACGGGCCCCTTTTTCCTGTCTACAAAAAAAAATAAGTGCGGGAAACCGGGGCCCTTTTTGGAAAAAAAATTTAACGGGCGGAACTCCCCAAACTGGGCTCCCCACAACCCTTTAATTTCTCTAAAAGGGTCCCGGGGGTCTACCTTTGGGAAAGAGGGGGACGGCAGTCCCCAAAACAAAAACAGGACAGGTCACCTGCTGAAACCTTAAATTTGGTTTTGGGGACGCATACTGGTTTTTCTCTTTGCAATGCTTCGCTAAAACGCCCGGTTTTCCCCCAATGATTTAGGCAAGGACACAGAAATTTAACCGGGGGGATGAGTAAAAAGAGAAACAGCTCCCTTCGCAGGGGGTGGAGACCTTGACGGGTTTGCAATGGCTCGCTTTGCCCCCTGGCCGCTGTTTCTGTTTGTTCTGGGGCGGCGGGATGGACCCCCCACGTTTCCCCCCGGGGCCACCCGGAGGGTTTGGCCGCTGCAAGTTGACGAAAGGGCCGGGGTTGCCATTGTTAGCCCCCCCGGGCCACGCTTCACTTTCTTCCCACAGTTTTAAACATATCCCCAAAATTCGGCTCCCCCGGTTTTCTTACAAAAGCTCCAACCCCCGAGTAGCTTTTTTTAAAAAACCCCCCAAGGGCCCCGGGCACTGGTACTATTTACCCCCCGGGCCAACCTTCGCTGATCCCCTGGGGCCGCGATTTTCCCTTAAAACCTGCGAAGGGGGTTTTCTACCCCCCGGGCCCCTTTGGCTCTCGACCTGGGGAAAATTGTTTTTCAACCCTTTCAAAATCACGGCCACAAAACCCACTTGCTGGGGCTGCACCCGCGGGGTGATGCCAAGCTGATCCCCCCTCTTCCCTGACATGAAAAAAGGCCCTTCTTCACCCGACCCCCCAAAGTGCGGTCGGCTACATCATCATCAATTTGGTTTCATCGTCACTTGCTGCCCCTCATCACCGCCCTTGGTATCCCCGAGGCTGCCCCTCACAACTTGACCTCCCATCCCAAACTCTCAACATCTAAATTTTTGCCACCTACACAAAAGCGGGGGATTTTGGGAAACCCAATTTCTTTCGCTGCCAAGTAATTTCTGACCCCCCCTCCCAAATTGTTAAACCCCCTATAAAGTGGCGCTGACCAGACCACATAGTAATTCTGGTTTGGGGGAAAACCCGGGAATGGGACAGAGGCGGGTTTGAACAGGTGGGGGCCCCGCGACCCCTCCCGGGGCCCCTCCCAAACTTGGGGTTTTTTGTCTGTTTTTCCCACCGACTCTTGGCTTTGGTTGCAATTTCTCTGGGGGAATGGATGACCAAAACCAACAAAAACCCTTGGTTGCTGAACAACACACGCCGCAAAACGCGGCAGTTTTCTGGCCTCACCGATCCCCCCTCGGGCGACGTCCCCCTTGCTGTGCTGCGCCCGGGGGCCTGTTCCGGGAATTTTGTGCCACGCCCCCCTCGCAGGCAGACCCTGCCACCCTCTGTCTGACAATTTGTTTTTCAAAATGTACAGAAAAACGTTTATTAAAAGATACTGTATTAAAATAAATAACCCCCTGTTTTTGACCCCAAAATAAACCCAAAACAAGTTTGGGGGTAACCCTTGATAAAAAATTGCGTCCACAAAGGCCGGGAAAAATTTACTTGATCCCTTTTTAAAAACCTGTGAAAAATTTTTACTGAATGAAAAAGGCTTAATTAACCCTTCAATAATTATCTACAGAATTTTCCCTTCAGGGGCGGTGAAAAAGACGTTTCTTTACTGATGCAACTGCAAAAAAATACAAATTAACCCTGGTTTTTTTAAAATTGCCCCAAAGAATTGAGCCACCCAAACTATAGCTTGTAGCGTTTACAATGCCCGGGTTTTTTTACGCACACAACAAAGAAAAATTGAAATTTAACCTTTGCGTAATTAGGCACGGGAAAAAAAATTATATTTTGGGGGTAAAAAAGACTTTTTTCTTGGATCCCCCACAGCGAAAAACAACGCTTAATTAACCCCGGGATGAAATTGCGCCAAAAAAGAGCCCCAAAAACTACACTTTGAGCTGTTTACAATGCCGTGTTTTTTTACCTACACAACAAGAAAAAATTTGTAATTAACCTTTGCGGGGGAAATTAGGCAACGGGAAAAAATGTTAATATTTTGGGGTGAAAAAGAGGGTTTTTTGGGGAGCACCACACCGAAAAACAATGCTTTAAAACCCCCCTGATGTAAATTGCGCCAACTTTGACCCCCACAAACACAATTTTGTACGTTTTTACAATCCGTGTTTTTACCTACACAACAAGAGAAAAAATTGAATTAACCTTTTTGGGAAAATTAAACCAAAAAGGAGAAATGTATATATTTTGGGGTTTTGAAAAAAACGGTTTTCTTGAGCACCACAGCTGAAAAACAACTAATTAAACCCCCTGGATGAAAATTGCGCCAAAAATTGAGCCACCCAAACACTAGCTTTTTTTAGCGTGTTACAAAATGCCGGGGTTTTTTTAAAACGCTACCCAACAAAAAGATAAAAATTGTAAATTTAACCTTTGTTTTGGTGAATTAGGCAAACAGGAAAAATTTATATATTTTGGGGGTGAAAATGACGGTTTCTTGGAGCCCCACAGCTAAAAAACAACGCAATTAACCCCCTGATGAAAATTGGGGCCCAAAGAATTGAGCGAAAAAAAATGAAGTGGATTTTTTTGTAAAAACCTGTTTTTTTAAATGAAACAACAGGAACTGGTTTAATCCCCCTTGATATTCAATATGCGTGAGCAGATAGGATTTAAAGTATAGCCCCCAGGGGAAAACCCCGGGTTTCAGATCCAATACCCCAAAAAAATCAGAAAAAACTTAAGAGAAGAAACCTAACAAGCGAGACACCCCACAAAAATCGCTGTAAAAAAAATCATTTTTCTTCAGTAAGCATCACCGCACAGCACCTTCCCGATCAGTACAGGAGAGCAGTGGGAGCCCCAGCGTCGCGCCCCGGACAAAAATTTAGGCGGTACGTCACAAAATTTCCCCCCGCCCTCTGAGGGCTTCTTTCTGCACAGTCATGAAGGCATCCCTTCTTCCCCCCAAAATTCTTTGCCCCTGTAACCCATGTCCGCAGCCTTTTTTAATAAAATGAAAAAAACACTGTTCCCCCAATACCCCAAATTCAATTTCGTTCAGAAAAAAAATTTTCCTAAATTCTAAAAAATTCCATTTTCGTAGAAAAAAAATTGCCCACTCTAATTACATTAAAAAAAAGTTACGTAAAATCAAAAAAGAGGGGGAGGCCCCGAAAGAGCACAATCATTGGGTGTAGTGTGAAACAAAGGGTAAGAAGTGCTTGGTTTACAATGTTTCAACCATGTTACATAAATATGGGATAGTAAACATAAAAAAGTGTATGAACGTGCCATTGCAACCATTCTGACACACATTCGTCACTTCCTGCGGGTGGCAAAGTGCAGGAAGTGACGAATGTGTGACAGAATTTGGGGGGGGTTAACAATTAAGAATCTTGGTAAGCTTGTCTAAGAAGAAGAATTTTCAGAGCGCACTTAAAACTGTGAGGGTGGTGAGTGTGCCTGATCATGTGGGATAACAAATAACACAATAGTAGGTTCCTGGAGCAGGCATAGGTCACAGCACAGTGAGGGGATGTCAACACAGGGGTCACCCCACGAGGCTGCAGCTTTCGGTGTCATGTAGCGGCAGTGTGATGACCACACACTAGGTCATCCACTTTCTCCCAGATGACACCTGATAACCCCGGCAAAGAGTTGGTGCATCCGTAAGACACAACCTTTAGTTGGCATTGCCCGGGAGCAGGTCGGGGGCCCTCACCTGCCCCAACCCACCTCTCCCGTTTCCTTCCCACAGCCAGAAAAACTACTATGTGGCTGTGGCCTCTGCGCCATTATAAAAATTGAGAGACCAACTATTTGAGGAAGTGGCACAAAAAGGTGGGAAGACATCCGCTGCTTCTTGCAGAAGCAGGCAAGTAGTGATAAGGAGAGTGGCATAGGGGGTTATGTTGCGAGCAGTCAGGCTCTGTACAGCGACACCATTGAAGAGGACAGCGGTGACAGGCAAACCCTAATCGATGTACAGCAATCCACCCAGTACACGGGATATCCAGCGAATAAACGTTCCACAAATTTATTTATAGTGAATGAAAACAGGACAGTGAAAATATAGCATCCATAACACCGTTGGGTGGATTGCTGTACTTTGGAGTCAGGACTGGCGGCTCTCCTTGCGAATTATCCATAGCCATGAAAATCAAGCAACATCTTAAAGAAATTACGTGGAGGAAGATTTATATAACATTTGTTCATAGTAGACACATACGGGGGTAAGCAGCAGCTACATGTTTAAATCTACTAATCGATGTAGCCGATCGCACACGGGAGCCTGGTGAAGCGAGCAAGGCTAAGACAAGGTATTCTGGTGTCCTAGTTAAACAAGGCATAAAGTGCCCCCTCAAATGGAAAAATCAGCTCACTCCATGCCTCCTTGTGCCCACTTTTTTGCCTGATATGAAGTGGCGCCCTAGGCGATCGCCTACCTTTAACTACCCATCGTCCCGGAACTGGAAGCAAGGGCTTCATCATCATCATCATCATCATCATCATCATCGGAGGAAGAGAGTTTGCACATCAGGCAGTGGCGTAGCCGGCAAGTCGGTAGTGTGGCCGGGAGTCAGCAGGGTGGAAGCAGTGCGAGGTCGGGAGGCAAACGGCTACGATTTAGACTACCTACTTTGTAGGTCCCAGAAATTAGCAGCGCAGGGGCTCACCGAGGCCGGAGCGGTAACAGTCAGTCAGTGCGGAGCATTGGTGGTAAAATCACCTATTGGCGGTGTGGCAGTTTTTGACATGACATCAAAGGAGGCGAACATGGCTTTAAGTAGAATCTGTGGGCAGAAAGTAAAGCGTGACCAAGGACTTAATGTTGCCACCACAGCCCTGCATCAACAAGCAGCGTCAACATACAGTGGCCTGGGAGAAACGTGCCTCAGATGTGGTGGTCCATCCTGTCCCAGCAACAGAAAGAGCACCCAGTGCACGCCTCCCATTTCAGGCAGTCAAGGCTCCCACCACCTCTGCCGAAGACAACTGCATGTCTTTCATATCATCTACCGGTTCAGATGCTCCTGCTCCTCAATACTCATGGTGCCTGCAGTCATTCACCGAGACGATTGTCAAGAGACAGCAGTGTGCTTGTAGCAAGTGTAGAAGCTGACCATGCTCCTGTCCAAGTTGGTGGTACTGTTGTCCCTCCCTTTTCAAGTGGTGGACTAAGCACTGTTCAGAGAACTGGCCAGGAAAATTTGTAAGCACTTTGGACATTCCTACATCACCAAGCACACCCTCATTGAGCTGAACAGAACAGAGAATCTATGAACAGGGCAAAACAGGGAGAAATCGATGAACAGGGCAAAACAGGGAGAAATTGATTAACAGGGCAAAACAGGGAGAAATCGATGAACAGGGCAAAACAGAGAGAAACCGATAAACAGGGCAAAACAGGGATACAACTATGAACAGAGAAAGGCCATTAATGATTTCTTGATGATTCAAGGGGACAGGGATCCACTGTGTATTTTTTATGTCAGCCAGTGGCAGGTCATGCGGGACACCTGCCTTTTTTCACAGAATAACGTCATTCCACTGCCTCATGTCTTGGAACACATGCTGCAAAATCTGTCTGGTCAGGGGACTGGAGACATGGCGACTACATCTCAAAGGCCACATGATCCAGTGGGGCTGAACGGAGGATGATAGGAGGAAGACACAGGAGCACAAGCAGTCTCTGGCAAAATGAGTGTTTTTTTATTCAGGTGACAGGAGAGAAGCAAGAGCAGCCGGAGGATTAGGAAGACGAGGCAGATAACCCAGACACACCGTGGCAGTATACATGGGGATGGAGGGAGGGAGTTTCCCCCAAGTCACTTCACAGATGGCCCGCTGCATGCTGATTTGCCTGGCTAGTGACGCTTTAATTTGTCACCATCCGGCAAAAAAGGATGACTTCTGGCTCTCCCCCCTCTTGGAAACCCCTTTTTTACCGGTCCCAAATGGCAATTTTTTCACCTGCCAAGATGGAGGACAAACTCAAGTACTATAGAGTCATCCTAGGTTAGTCGGGTTTTGGCCGCTGCCTATCTGGCCATTTGTCCATCCTCTAGCAGGTCTGACCGGTGGTTTCATCAGCGCTCATGTACCACCTGCCACAGATGCTGTGGAAAGAATGGATGTTTGAAGCATAAACCCGCTCCATCAACAGCAACCTGAGTCTGGAGTTTGATGAGCACTTTCTTCACCTCCTTGATTTAGGTACCCACCAAGCAGCAGCAAACCCGGAGCAGACCCTGAACCCTGATTCTTTTTACTACTGCCTCAGCTCTATTCTGATGCTGCCAACCCGCCTGATGTCTCACACTGCTGCCCCGCTGCTCCTTCAACCACCCACCATCTTTACCAGGGACTGTATTGCCACCCATCTCCTCCACTCTTCACTCGGCTAATAGTAGCCTTCTGATTTTGCTGCCCCCTCACCACCTCAGGTCTCCTCATGCTGCTGCTGTCATCTCCAGGCTATGTCACCATGTCACTCTCTGGCTTGATGTTGCTGATACTGCCACCTCCTCATTATGTTACTTAGCTGCCACCACAACTGATTGTGTTTTCGGAGAAGCCGTAAGGCTAGTATGACATGGTCCTTTGTTTGTATCAGGATTGTCAGATGAGTAGGTAGCCAAAAGCAGGAGTGGATACAAAACACAGAACACATGCAAATATTCATTTACTTTTTTTTTTGAGATCAAACTCCTGTTGCTTTTTGGCATTATTATTATTATTATTATTATTATTATTATTAAGTATTTTAAAGCGCCATTGATTCCAGGGTGCTGTACATTCAAGGGGGTTACATACATAACATAAGTCAAACGAGTACAATGATAAGTGATTAATGATAATTGGTATACAGAGGGAGAGAGGAAACCCACCCCGCGAGGGCTTACAATCTACAAGGAGGGGAAAGAGACAGGGGGTGAAAAAGGCAGACAGTTTGAGGAGGAAGTGACAGAAAAGGTTTTGTGTAGGTTATAGGCAAGCCTGAAGAAATGTGTTTTCAGGTTGCTTTTTTAAGCTGGTAAAAGTGGGGGAGAGTCTGATGTGTTGGGCAGTGAGTTTTCCCGTTTGGAGAAAGCACGGGAGAAGTCTTGGAGACGGTTTGTAGGACTGATAAGGGGGGAGCAGAGGGGAAGGTCCCAAAGGAGGGGTTTTA
>JAODAL010053182.1:0-25468 GCA_025379985.1 Phyllomedusa bahiana | reverse complement strand
CTCGAGGAAGGTGTTCTGGCTTTGTCGAATGGATAAAGTGATGCCACAGTTTCTGGCCATTTTCAGAATCTGCTGAAGATCGGTGGAAGACTTCAGGAACCTTTTCACAACCAGATTGAACACATGCGCCATGCAGGGCGCATGGACCATCCCTCCTTGGTGCAGCGAGGACTCCATTTTCCCTCCATTGTCGTCACCATGGTTCCGATTTGCATTTGGGCACGGGAAAGCCACAAATCGATTTCTTGCTGCATGAGCGGAGCAGTTCCTCCCCTGTGTGACTTCGTTCGCGAGGCAAGCCAGGTGTAGAACTGCATGACACCGCTGTGCCTTACACATGTGGTATGATGGAGCAGTACTTGTGGAGGCTGAGATGGTGGGTGGTGGTGGAGGAGGAGGTGGGACATTGGCGCAGGAGCAGGCAGTTTGACAACGTGGAGGAGAAAGCGGCGTCTCTGTCCAAGTTGTTGGTGTGCCTGGGCCGGGAAAGCACATTCACCCAGTGGGCCGTAAAGGACATGGTACTGGCCCTGCCCGTATTTTTACAGCTCCAGACGTCCGCGCTGCCGTGCACCTTGGAACAAAACCGATAAGTTTAAAGGACTGGCCCCCCTTTCTGTTCTAACATTTTTAAATGAAGTGCTGGTACTGCCTTTTTTGGAAAAAAAATTACGAACTTGGAACTCTCCATCTCGGCTCGTCACAAGGCATTAGTTTCTGAATGGTGCAGAGTCCACATTTGGAAAGGGACGGACTGCAGTACCAACAACTTGGACAGCTGCTGCACCTTAGGATTGGTTGGACGCATACTTTTGTCTTTTTTGCAATCGCCCTCGCTGGAACGAATGCTGGCGCCATGAGTAGCGAGGAGCAGGAGCATCTGGGACCGGGATTGATGTCAAAGAGAAACAGCTCCCTTCTGCGAGGTGGTGGAGCCTTGACTGGCTGCTGGCATGCGTGCCACTGGGCGCTGCTGCTGTTGCTGCGGCGGAAAGGATGGACCACCACATCTGAGCCACGTTTTCCCAGGCCACCGGATGGTGACGCTGCATGTGTTGACGCAGGGCCCGTGGGGCCAACGTTAGCTCCCTGGCCCACGCTTCACTTTCTGCTTACAGATTCTACATATACCCATATTCGGCTCCTCGGTGTCTTAGCAAAGAACTGCCACACTGCCGAGTATCGGATTTTACCGCCAACGCTCCTCACTGAGTGATCTGCCACCGCTGCCTCGCTGAGCCCTGTGCCGCTACTTTCCTGGACCTGCGAAGCGGGTTTTTTACCCGTGGCCGCTTGGCTCCTGACCTCACACTGCTGCTACCCTGCTGACTCACGGCCCACGACCCACTTGCTGGCTGCGCGTGCCTGACGCGCAAGCTGACGCCCTCTTCTCCTGCGATGATGAAGCCCTTCCCTCCCCCGGCTCCCAAGTGCGGTCGGCTACATCATCATCTATTTGTGTTTCATCGTCACTGCTGTCCCATCACCGGTATTGGTATGCAGAGGCTGACCCTCACAACATGACCTCCCATGCCACTCTCAACTTTCTATACTTTGCCGCCTACTGCAAGAAGCAGGGGATATTGGCCCCATTTCTTCGCTGCCAAGTAGCTGCTGACTGCCCTCCTAAAATTGTTCATCCTCGCTATATAGTGGCGCCAGGGGCGTCGCTAGGCAGATTCATTCGGGGCACGAGCCCGAATGAATTGCCTGTGCCCGGGAAGTCTCGGCGGCTCCAAAGCCCCCTGCGGGGGGCCGGGAGCGCACCGCAGGGCGGGCGGCGCCCGCCGATCTCTTCTGACTGTGCGGCGTTTCCCATCGGCCGCGCAGTCAGAGTCGGGGAGGAGGCAGGACGGATCATTCCCGTCCTGTCTGCTCCCCAGTATGTATCAGGCTTGCTGAGCGCTTGTACATACACGTGGGGCGTCACAGGGGGCGTGACACCCCGCTGTCATCACCCCCCTGCGACGCTGGGATCCTCTGACCCCGGCAGCTCTGCCGGCCGAGGAGGTCCCCTGCCCCGCGAGACGGCGTAAGCAGCGTGATGATATCACGCTGCGTACACCGCGCTCAAGCTGCAGGACCCGGACGCGCGGGCCGGGCTCAGTAGGTATTTAGTTTTTTTTTTATTTTATTAGCTACAGGGGGTGTGGGCTACAGGGGGCATGTGGGGCTACAGGGCGGGCCTGTGTGGCTACAGGGGGCATGTGGGGCTACAGGGGGCATGTGGGGCTACAGGGGAGGGCATGTGTGGCTACAGGGGAGGCATGTGTGGCTACAGGGGGCATATGGCTACAGGGGGCATATGGCTACGGGGGGGCATGTGGGGCTACAGGGGGCATATGCCTACGGGGGGGGGCATGTGGGGCTACAGGGGAGGCATGTGTGGCTACAAGGGGGGCATATGGCTACAGGGGGCATATGGCTACAGGGGGGGGCATGTGGGGCTACAGGGGAGGGCATGTGTGGCTACAAGGGGGGCATATGGCTACAGGGGAGGGCATGTGTGGCTACAGGGGAGGCATGTGTGGCTACAGGGGGCATATGGCTACGGGGGGGCATGTGGGGCTACAGAGGGCATATGGCTACAAGGGGGGCATATGGCTACAGGGGGCATATGGCTACGGGGGGGCATGTGGGGCTACAGGGGGCATATGCCTACGGGGGGGGGGGCATGTGGGGCTACAGGGGAGGCATGTGTGGCTACAAGGGGGGCATATGGCTACAGGGGGCATATGGCTACGGGGGGGGCATGTGGGGCTACAGGGGAGGGCATGTGTGGCTACAAGGGGGGGCATATGGCTACAGGGGAGGCATGTGTGGCTACAAGGGGGGCATATGGCTACAGGGGGCATATGGCTACGGGGGGGGCATGTGGGGGCTACAGGGGGCAATATGCCCCCGGGGGGGGGACATGTGGGGCTACAGGGGGCATTGGGCTACGGGGTGGGGGCTACAGGGGGCATATGGCTACAGGGGAGGGCATGTGTGGCTACAGGGGGCATGTGTGGCTACAGGGGGGGCATGTGTGGCTACAGGGGGGGCATGTGGGGCTACAGGGGGCATGTGTGGCTACAAGGGGGGGCATGTGTGGCTACAGGGGGCATATGGCTACGGGGGGGGCATGTGGGGCTACAGGGGGCATATGGCTACGGGGGGGCATGTGGGGCTACAGAGGGCATATGGCTACAAGGAGGGGCATGTGTGGCTACAAGGGGGGGCATATGGCTACAGGGGGCATATGGCTACGGGGGGGGGGGGGCATGTGGGGCTACAGGGGAGGGCATATGGCTACGGGGGGGGGGGGGGGGCATGTGGGGCTACCGGGGAGGGCATATGGCTACAGGGGGGGCATGTGTGGCTACAAGGGGGGGCAAATGGCTACAGGGGGGGGGCATGGGGGGCTACAGGGGGTGCATGTGGGGCTACAGGGGGTGCATGTGGGGCTACAGGGGAGGCATGTGTGGCTACAGGGGGCATATGGCTACAGGGGAGGGCATGTGTGGCTACAGGGGGCATATGGCTACAGGGGGGGTGCATGTGTGGCTACAGGAGAGCATGTCACTGGCTACAGGGGGCCTATATGGCTAAGGGGGCATGTCACTGGTACAGGGGCATATATGGCTAAGGGGGTATGTCACTGGCTAGAGGGGCATATATGGCTAAGGGGGCATGTCACTGGCTACAGGGGGCATATATGGCTAAGGGGGCATGTCACTGGCTACAGGGGGCCTATATGGCTAAGGGGGCATGTCACTTTGGCTACAGGGGGCCTTATTTTAAGGGGGCATGTCACTGGCTACAGGGGGCATATATGGGTAAGGGGGCATGTCACTGGCTACAGGGGGCATATATGGCTAAGGGGGCATGTCACGGGCTACAGGGGGCCTATTTGGCTAAGGGGGGTATGTCACTGGCTTCAGGGGGCCTATATGGCTACAGGGGCATGTCACTGGCTTTCAGGGGCATATTATGTGGCTATGGGGGCAGTAAAGTGGTGTACAGAGGGCTAATTCACCTGACTACAAGGACATTATTACTGGCTAAAAAGGGGGGCAAGTAACTGGCTAGGGGGCTAATAACTGGCTAGAGGGGGCTACAACCTGGCTACAGTGGGCTACTACCTGGCTATAGGGGCAAATATTTACCTACAAGGGGGTAAATTATTACAAATTTGGGCATATAGATTTGGGGATTTTGTATAGGAATAGGAAATTGTAGAGAAACGCTGATAAAAATGAGGAGTCTAAGATGTTTGTTTTGTAATTTTTCAGTGAAGAGTTGTGGACGGGAGAAGTCATTCATGGGTCTGGGACAGATGGAGAAGAAGAAGAGAAAGAGAAAAACTCTTTAGAGACGTTCCTGTAAGTCACTAAATATAACTGCAGTGTAATCACTTTTAGTTCTCCTGAGCGTCT
This sequence comes from Phyllomedusa bahiana, assembly GCA_025379985.1. Lineage (NCBI taxonomy): Eukaryota > Metazoa > Chordata > Amphibia > Anura > Hylidae > Phyllomedusa > Phyllomedusa bahiana. The sequence goes on along the minus strand of JAODAL010053182.1, from coordinate 21,050 downwards.
ACATACAAAGGTTTTTCTCTGTAAAAAAACATCCGCAGTTCACAATGAGACGCAAAAAATTCCGTGTGCACCTGGCCCTACTCAGAAAAACTTTAGGGCCGGCCCCGGGTGTTTTGGGACCCTAGCAACGCCCCTGAGTGGCGCTGAGCCCAGACCCCATAGTAGATTCTGGCTGAGGGAACCCGGGTGGGACAGAGGCGGGTTGAGGACAGGTGAGGGCCCCCCCCGACCCGCTCCCGGGCCATGCCAACTAAGGGTTGTGTCTGACGTTTTCCCCCCGACTCTTGGCTGGGGTTGTCAGATGTCATCTGGGAGGAAGTGGATGACCTAGTCAAACCCAAACAAGAACCATTGGATTGTAGTCAGTACACGGGCGCTAGATGACAGAGCAGTTGTGGCCCCACCGAGTCACCCTGCTGCAACGGGCCCCTTGCTGTGCTGCAACTGCTACAGAATGTTTGTGCCTCTGCACTCGCAGGTGAAGAGCCTGCCACCTCTCTGTCTGACATACTGTTTGTTCTAAAATGTACAGACACTGTTTGATGAAGATTTTGTATATGATAAATACACACCCTGTATTTGCGGCCAATGAACCCACTAAGAAGCTTGGGTAACCCTTGGATTTTAAATTGCGCTCCACAAATGGGGCAGGAAAAATTGACTTGTATGTGCCGTTTAAAAAAATCTGTGTATTTTACTGAATATAAAAGCAAAAACGGGCTTAATTAACCTTGGGAGAGAATTTATGCTACAGAATTTTTTTTGTGCCGGTGAAAAAAAAAGTTTTTTTTATGAGTACAATGCAGAAAAACCGTTTAAAATTAAAAACCCCGGAGTAAATTGCGCAAAAAAATTTGACACCCAGAAACTACTAGCTAGTGTTAAAATTGCGTTTTTTTCTACATACACAACAAGAAAAAAAATTGTAATTAAACCTTCGCTTGTGAGTTATGCAAAGGGAAAAATTTTTTTTTTTTGGGCGGTAAAAAAAACGGTTTCTTGGAGTCAAACGCAGCAGAAAAAAGTTTAAATTTTTAACCCCGGGATGTAAATTGTCAAAAGAATTGAGCACCGGGAAAAACTACAGCTTTGTAGCGTTTACAATTGCGTTTTTTCTACCTACCAACAAGAGAAAAAATTGTTTTAACCTTCGTTTTGTAATTTGCTACGGGAAAAAAATTGTTTTTTTTGGCGGTAAAAAAGACGGTTTTTTTTAACCACAGCAAAAAAAAACAACGCTTAATTAACCCCTGGATGTAAATTGCGCAAAAGAATTGAGCAGCCAAACTACTGTTTGTAGCGTTTTTAAAATTGCGGTTTTTAGCTACAAAAAAGCAAAAAAAATTGAAATTAACCTTCGCTTGTGAATTTTGCTACGGGAAAATTTTATTTTTTGGGGGGTGAAAAAGACGGTTTCTTGGAGTCACAACGCAGCGAAAAACGTTTAAAATTAACCCCTGGATGTAAATTGCGCAAAAAAATTGAGCGCCGGAAACTACTAGCTTTGTGGTGTTACAATTGCGTGTTTTTTCGTCACAACATGGGGAAAAAATTGTAATTAAACTTTGCTTGTGAATTATGCTACGGAAAATTGTTTTTTTTGGGCGGTGAAAAAGAGGGTCTATTTTTGTAACCAAGCACAAAAAAAACGTTTAATTTAACCCCTGGATGAAAAATTGCGAAAAAAAGAATTAGCACCCGAAATACTACTTTGTAGCGTGTTCAATTGCGTTTTTTTACGTACAAAAAAAGGGGAAAAAAATTGTATTAACCTTCGCTTTGAATTTTACGGGAAAATTTTTTTTTTTGGGCGGTGAAAAGACGGCTTTTTTTTGCCACCACACCACAAAAAAAACGTTTAATTAACCCCTGGTTTTAAAATTTGCGAAAAAGAATTTGAGCGCCGGAAACTATAGCTTTGTAGCGTGTTACAATTGGTGTTTTCTACCTACACACAAGAGAAAAAATTTTAATTAACCTTGCTTTAAATTTAGGGCACAGGAAAATTGTTTTTTGGCGGGAAAAAGCGGTTTTTTTGGAGTCCAACAGCACAGAACACGCTTAATTAACCCCTGGATGTAAATTGCGCAAAAAAAAATTTGAGCAAGGGGGAAACTATGTTTGTAGCGTGTTACAATTGCGTGTTTTTTCTACCCTACACAACAAGAGAAAAAATTGTAATTAACCTTCGCTTGGGGGATTAGGCTACAGGAAAATTTATTTTTTGGGGGTGAAAAGCGGTCATTTTTAAAAACCACGCACAAAACAACGCTTAATTCCCCCCCGGATGAAAAACGCAAAAAAGAATTGACAGCCAGAAACTAAGCTTTGTACGTGTTACAATTGGTGTTTTCTACGCAACACAACAAGAAAAAAAAATTGTAAAAAACCTTCGCTTGGAATTAGCTACAGGAAAAATTTTATTTTTTGGCGGTGAAAAAAAAGGTTTCTTGGAGTCACAACGCAGCAAAAAACGTTAATTTAACCCCCTGGATGTAAATTGCGCAAAAGAATTTTGAGCAGGAAACTACTACTTTGTAGCGTGTTAAAATTGGTTTTTTCTCCTACACAACATGGAAAAAAAAAAAATTGTAATTAACCTTCGCTTGTGAATTATGCTACGGGAAAAATTGTTTTTTTTTGGCGGTGAAAAAGAGGGTCTTTTTTTGTAACCACAGCACAAAAAAACGCTTAATTAACCCTGGAGTAAATTGCCAAAAAATTGAGCCCAAAACTATAGCTTTGTTGCGTTTACAATTGCGTTTTTTCTCGTAACCAAAAAAGGAAAAAATTGTAATTAACCCTTCGCTTGTGAATTATGTTTTCAGGAAAATTGTTTTTTTTTGGGGGTAAAAAAGACGGTCTATTTTTGTAACCACGCACAAAAACAAGCTTAAATTAAAACCCCGTATGTAAATTGCGCAAAAAGTTTTGAGACCCCGGGAAACTCTGCTTTGAGCGGTTACAATTGCGTGTTTTTACGCTACCCAAAAAGAAAAAAAATTGGTTTTTAAAACCTTTCGCTTGTGAATTATGCTACAAAAAAAATTTTTTTTTTTTTGGCGGGAAAAAGAGGGTTTCGGGAGTCACAACACCCAGCAAACAACGTTTAAATTTAACCCGGATGAAATTGCGAAAAAAGAATTGAGAGCCAGAAACTACTAGCTTTGTACGTGTTACAATTGCGTGTTTTTCCCTACACAAAAGGAAAAAAAATTTGTAATTAACCTTTTCGCTTTAAAATTAGCTAAGGAAAAATTGTTTTTTTTGGCGGTAAAAAATGACGGTTTCTTGGGCCCCAAACGGCGAGAAAAACGTTAAATTTAACCCGGATGTAAATTGCGCAAAAAAATTGAGCGCGGAAAACTACTACTTTGTAGGTGTTAAAATTGCGTTTTTTCTACGTAACAACATAAAAAAAATTTAATTAAAACCTTCGTTGTGAATTATGCACGGAAAATTGATTTTTTGGGGGTGAAAAAGAGGGTTTTTTTTGTCACCAAGCAAAAAAAACAAGCTTAATTAACCCCTGGTTTAAAATTGCCAAAAGAATGAGAAACCGGAAACATGCTTTGTAGCGGTTACAATTCGTGTTTTCTACACTACACAACAAAAAAAAATTTTTTAAATTTAACCCTTTTCCGCTTTTTGAATATGCTACAGGAAAAAATTGTATTTTTTGGCGGTAAAAAAAGACGGTTTCCTGGAGTCACAACAGAGCAGAACCCGCTTAATTAACCCCGGGTGAAAATTGCGAAAAAAATTGAGCAGCCGGAAACTTCTAGTTTTGTAGCATGTTAAATTCTGTTTTCTCGCTAACAACAAGAAAAAAAATTGTAATTAACCTTTGCTTGTAAATTTGTAAAAAAAATTGTATTTTTTGGCGGTAAAAAAGATGGTTATTTTGTCACCACGCACAAAAACAACGCTTAATTCCCCCTGGATTAAATTGCGAAAAAGAATTGAGCAACCAGAAACTACTCTTTTTTAGGTTTACAATTCGTTTTTTTCTACGTACACAACCCAAAAAAAAATTTATAAAAAAACCTTTGCTTGTGATTATGTACGGGAAAAATTTTGTATTTTTTGGCGGAAAAAAAAGACGGTTTTTTGGGAGTCAAAACCCAGCAGCAAAACAACGCTTAATTAACCCCTGGAGAAAAATTGCGCAAAAATTAGACCCGGGGAAACTTATTTGTAGCTTTACAATTGCGTGTTTTCTACGCTACAAACAAGAGAAAAAATTGTTTTAAACCCTTTCGCTTGTAAATTATCTCGGGGAAAATTTTTTTTTTTGGCGGTGAAAAAGACGGTTTTTTTCCCCACAGCACAAAAACAACGTTTAAATTTAAACCCCCTGGATGAAATTGCGCAAAAGAATTGAGCCCAAAAATGAAGGGGTATTTGTGTTAAAAAAAAAAAACGCTTTTTTTTTAAAATTTAATCAACGAACGGGCTTAATGCCCTTGGATATTCAAGTGTGTGTGCAATGATTAAAAAGTATAGCCTGCAGTGGACACACCTGGACTTCGACCCATACACCAAAAAATCAAAATAGAAATTAAGAGAAGCGTCTCTGAGACAAGCTGAGAACCCACAAAAATCGCTGTAAAAAATCAGTTTTTCAGTAACAATCACCGGGGGCAGCCTTCCCGTCGTACGTGAGACGGTATGAGCCCCCAGCTCGCCCCCGGATTATATAGTGCGGTGACGTCACGAATCCCCCCGGGTCTCTGATTGGCTTCATCTATGCACATGTACAGGCATCCCCTTTTTCCTCCCAGAGTGCTTTGCCCCATGTAGGCCATGTGCTCGCAGCCATTTTAAAATCAAAAGCACACTTGTTCACCCAAGTCCCCCCAAAACTTCGACTTCGTTCAGAACCGAATTTTTCCTGAAATTCTAAACGAATTCCACTTCGTTAGAATCGATTCGCCCATCTCTATGTATAATACTTTACCTCGATGCACACCATTTAAAAAAGTGATTTCTAACCTCTCAATTTATCCCTTTCTAATTGTGAAGAATAACTCCTTTTCTATTATCAAGTCTGGTGGAACACCACTTATTAGCAGGGGAACATTATATATATAGTGATTTACTAACTCCAATAAGGGATCCAAAACATACTTGGGCAGTCATCCCTAATCCATTGGACATAAAACATATAAGGTTTCCTTGTCAGACTCTCTGCAGCGGGTAACACTGTAGAAAGAGATGAAAAATCACAAATTAAATGTCATGCCTGACCTCCCCAACATGTTTCACCAGCTAAATGGCTTCATCAGGGGATAGAGGTCCTGTGATATGCTCACTACACTCCTGGATATATTCCATAAGGGGTGTAATTTCCAATATGGGGTATTTTTAGGGGAGTTTATTAAGTTTTAGCACCTTAGGGCGTCCGCAAACCTAAAATGGCACCTAAATAAAATAGTAATGAAAATGAGACCCCAGAGTCTGGTAGGTGCTTCTCCCATTCTGAGGCTTGTGGTTGAGCCAAATAGTGCACTAGAGAAAAATATTGGATATCTCTGAAAACAGCAGAATCTGGGGAATGGATGATGAGTTGAATTTACCTGGTCATATCTACTGTGTTCCACTGAATAATGAATAAAAATTTAAAATCTGCGAAAAAAAGCACAGTGTGTCACGAGAAAACTTTCTCTTAATCACTTGGATAGGTAAAATTGTCAAAAAGTTATTCTCACATAAGGTGACGTGTCAGATTTTAAAACCGGGGCTCTGTCAGGAAGGCCAAAACTGACTACGGCGGCTAAGCATCCCTCGGGACAATTTACTAGAATTCATCACATCTGTTCTTCTGATGAAGAATATTAAAGAAACAAAATAAAATTGATTGAAAAATTTGTCAAGAGCGCGTAACCTAGGAAAGAAGATGAGAGAGTAGGTGAAGAGTTAGGAAGAATGTATGTGTGTTTATGTGTGAAGCTTTTAAAATTACAAAACATTTTCTGTAAAATCCTAAATCTGGAAACCATATTAACAAAAATTATAGAAAAGATGACTTGAGTATAAATGTAACTGTATCGCATGTAACCAAAAACATTTATATTTTAAAAGTAATACACTTACTTTTCAAACAAACTCTTCTCCATTGCATTGTATAATGTCTTGTCATTTCTCCACCAGCTCTTAACCTCAGTGAGAGAGTCACAACTAAAATTCTGAAGTTTGATACAATAAAAATATTCTTCATCTCGTACATCTTTATATTCACATAGTTCTTGTTTTTTGTCCAGGGCAAATCCACATTCTACCTCTTTCTGTAACTGTGGCTTTGTGAATTTGCCAAGGTGATTAAAAACCATGCCTTTGATTTTTAAAATTTCCCAAAAGGTGATGCACTTCACTTGGTGCTTTTTAAAACCACTTCAATTTAAATTAACCTTCCAGAAAATATAAAATGGACAAATGGGGCCCAATTATTAAAATCCTCAATCCTTCCAGAAGATCCTGCTTCAAGCTCTGGTGTTGAGATCCTGGCTCTTAAAAAGTCTCCCCCGTAGGTTTTCTTCTTTCCCAAATTATCAAACATATCCACCTGAACTGTTAACTGGTCTCCAACACAATAGCTGTCCTTTGGATTTTTTAAGTACACCTTGCTGTTTTTTGAAAAAATTGATTTGATTTATCGTGCTTTATCCGGGGAACCTTTTGGGTCTATTGATTGAAGATTTTGTTTATTGTAATTTGTATTTCAGATACATGTTGGATTGCTGCAGTTGACAATATGGGAACAGGTTTGCTGTACTGAATAAAGAAAACATTATACTTAATTTGGGCTCATGGTTTCATCTCACCAAAAAATTTTTTACTACATTCTAAAATAACGTATTTTGTTTAAAAAATAATAACAATTTTACAAAATGAAAGTAAAAGCAAACATTGATATATTTACATAGTATCTTAGAACAGAAAATAATTGCTGTACAAAATTTATATTATTACTGTATTAAATTATAGCCTTAGCCGTTCACAACTAATGACAGTGTGCATCGGTCCAGTGTCCAAAGCCAGACAGAGGATATTTTGATGAGCGATTCATCACTATCGCTCGGGTGATATCGGCAATTATAAAGACGTTTTCCCGTAGCGATAATGATTATCGCCAATGACCATTAAATTAGGGGGAGGAACAACACCTTCATTCTTCCCCCAAACGGGGCTGGAGAATGGAACTAACATCCACAACAGTAAAAGGATAGGGCTTCTCTTAGGCAACACCTTTTGGTTATAAAAATCACAGAAAAAAAATCACAGGGGCCCTTCACTATCCTTTCTTGTAAAACCCCCCGCCTGACCCTTAAACCTGCTGACCCACAAATTAAAAAGTGCCGGGCAGTATGTTTGAACCACATTTAACTTTAACTGGACATTGAAAATTTGTCCCGGGCCCGCAGCTGAGCCCCCCAACCCGCATGACTTAAAAGATTTAAAAGGTGCCGGGAAAAAAAAAAAGGGGTCTTTCAACCACCTTTTAGTTTCACTGGGGATAGACTAACCCTGTCCGGGCCCCAGCATGGCTCCAAAATGCTGACCCCAATTAAAAAGTGCCGGAAAAAAAAAGGAAAATTTTGAAGCCCCATTTTAGTTTCAGGCATAGACTATCCCTGTCCCGGGGCCCCGCTGAGCCCCAAATCTGCATGACCCCCGATTAAAAAGTGCCGGGAAAAAGGAGTTTTTAACCACCATTTTAGTTTTTAACTGAAAATGGTAATCTGTACTGGGCCACAGCATGACCCAAACCTTTCTGCCCAAAATATTTAAAAAGTGCCGGGGAAAAAAAAAAAAAAAAAAAAAATCTTTTTAACCCCATTTTCGTTTCACCGGAATAGACTATCCCTTCCTGGGGCCCAAAGTTTAGCCCCCAAACCCGCAGACCCCAAGATTTTTAAAATGCCGGAAAAAGGAGTCTTTCAACCCCATTTTTGTTTTATGGACATAGACGTCCCCCGTCTGGGCCACTGCTTTTCCTTTAAATTGTCTGCCCACGATTTAAAAGTGCCTGAAAAAAAGGGGTCTTTGAACCCCATGTTAGTTTCACTGGAATAGACTTCCCCGTCCTGGGGGCCCACAGGCCCCAAAAAATGATGAGCCCCAGATTTAAAAAAAAATGCCGGAAAAAGAGTCTTTGAACCCCTTTTAGTTGAACTGGTCAGAAATTATGTTTTGTACACAGTATTTTCCATTAAACCTTTTGACCCACGATTTTTAAAAGTGCCGGGAAAAAGGGTCTTTCAACCCCATGGATTTGACTATATTGTTCTGGGTAACCTAATTTTTTAATTTCCCGTACCCCTCTTGTAAATTCAAAGGAAAATTTTATCAGCTTTTTGTGCATGCCAGTTTTTTTGAGTTTTTAATTCTAGGGGAAAACAATTTTTAAAATAGGATGGATCCCCCACTCTTTGTTTCCTTTTTTTAAAAGTATTAAATGGGGTTGTCTCACCAAAGGGGGTTGCTAGCTATGTTAAAAATTTTCAAAAAAAAAAGCAATTTGCAATGTTCCTTAACGTATCCTACCTATTCCTGTTTCCGACACACCTCCCCTTGATCCACTTTGACAATTGTGAAGAAAAAAATGTCTGTTTAAAAACCCCATTTTTTCAAAAAGGACCGGGAGGAGCAAACCCTTCTCTTGTACCTTTACCTCCTTTTTTTACCCCTCTTTGCTCGTTTAAAACCACCGGGGTTTTTTTTAAATCCGGGTTCAAAAAGATAAAAATTTAAGAAGGTAGGGAAAGATTTTTTTTGAAAGCCCCTCTTTTTAAAGAGACGGAAATTTTCCACGCTATTCAAAATCCTTTTAATTTCTTACAGCCAACTAGGATTAGAAATTTAAAATTGTTTCTTGCAAATTCCCTGTGAAATGCGGTCTGGGGGAAAGAACCATAAGACAAAATAAACCCAGTTTTCTTCCTTCACCCCCCCGGGGATTTACAATCCCCCAGTGGGAAAGGGAAATTTGATTTTTAACAATAAAAAAATCATAAAAGGGTGCGTTTATCTCCCCAAAACCCTGAGATTCAACGATTTGCAATAAAACAATTCGGGAGTTACACGGATGAGAAATTGCTTTTTTTGTGCAGCAATGACAAACGAAAACAGTTGCTAAAAAATTTTTTTCTATCAAAATTTGTCGTACAACGGGGCCTATTTAAAAAAAAACTGGGGCCCCAAAACCAAAATGAAAATTTTTTCCGGATAACAAAACTGGTTTTTGCACCTATAAATCACCTGCGGGCCCGAAAAAAAATTGCTGTATTAAAATTTTAAGTGCAAGGTGCTCAAAGAACAAAACTGGGGAAACCAAAGTAAAAAAAAACAACATTTGAAATTAAAAAGGATAATAAAAGGTTTTTTTTTTGCACCTAAAAATTAAAATGGGTGACTAAAAAAATTTTGTATCCTATTGTAAGTAAAAAAAAGGGTCTTTGGGCAAAAAGCTGGGCTGCCGCCAAAATGAAAAAAAAACGGGAATTTTAAAATTTTTTTATGGATAAAAAAAAACGTGGGGGTTTTTTCACCATAAAAACACCTGCTTTACTAAAAATTCTGTAAACCTATTGTAAGAACAATGTGGGTTTTTTGAACAAAAATGAGCTGCGAAAAAAGTGGAAAAAAAAACCCAAATTTAAAACTTTTACAGTAATAAAAAGGGGAGGGTTTTGGGACCTAACAAATACACCTGCAGTTACTAGAAAAGATTTTGTATCCTTTAATTTTAAGACAGGGCTCACAAAATAAAAACTAATATTTTACCAAAAACTGTTTAAAAAACCCATTTCATTGCAGGGGTCCCAAAACAAACCTGGGGTACACAATTATCCACTCCCCTTTTTAAAAGTGCCTGCCTGCCAGCCTGTCCCGTCTGTCTCGCCCCTCCTCCCCCCCCCCCCGGGGGGGCTGAAAAGCGCTAGATGCCCCCTTTAAAAAATTCCCCAGCCCAAATAACTAAAAACTGGAAAAAACTCTAATCAAACCTTTAAATTAAAGGGTTTACAAACTAAAAACATAGTTGTCTTTTGGGGAACAAAGAAAAATAGTTTCGCCCGAGCTTTTTGAGAGAGAAACCCAACCCCACGTCCTGCCTTAAGACACAGACACACTGACAAAGAACAGGAAAGGGCTGTTCTATGTTTAAAAAGAGGATTGGGGATTTTTTTTCCCGCCAACACAACCCCACATCCCGTCATTACGGGCGCACACCCGCTCACCCTTCCCATTCTCTAAACTGATTTGCTGGCTGCCAAATTGGGCAGGGAAAGGGAAAATGGCGCGGGTATTAATAGATTATGCCAGATTTTAAAAATAAATTATCGCGTAATCGAAAAAAACCCATCAAAAATAAAAACCTTGCCGATTTTAAAATTTGTCCCATAATAATCTCTCAACACTACAGAGGACTATAACATGTTTATCTTTTCTGTCTGACCCATAATGAAATCAACATGATGATATGTGTGGGGTATCCATTGCCCTTCCCCATGGGTTACATTATTTTATACAGGTGACACACTTTGCATAATTCCTTGCATTGTTTTTTGTATTATCTTTTACTTACAAATATTTTTAAGTATTTTTAATGGGTAACCATTCTTTTTAGCTCGGTAGATGGAAACATATTTTTTCATGAGGTGGGTCGAACAAACTGCTACATGTTGGGCTTCTCATTCTCCCTCTAATTCATTCACTGTACTTCCTGTCTCTTGTGCAGATAGCAGTCTGCAGCTGCCTAACCTTTCCAGTGGAGCGACAGCCCCTGCGGTGGGTCCGGGCAGTATGTCATTGTGCAGGAGGCCGTCGGACCTGCCACATCTTTAAGCGACGCAGGAGGCGGTGTCATTATTATGCTTCTATATTGGATCAGTGCTGTAGTCTCTGTCATGTAATGGTGAACTGAACTGGTGTATGGCGGTGTTGTAGGTCATAGGTTTGTTAGCAATAATGTATATATTTGTTTCTGTGAGTAGTTGTGTTTTTTGGGGGGTGGCCCAGTGTACAGCTCTGCCCAGGGGCCCATAGTGTTGTTAAGATGGCCTAAAATACATATATCCTTAGTAAAACGGGTCGGTCAGCCTAGTATGCTGCTCCTTGTAAAGGTAGCATATTACAGCTACAGTTCTGTATAGTTAAAACAATCCACAGTATACTTACCTGTTTAAGACTGTAATGAAAGGCAATGCTTAGAAGAAATAAAAACGTAATTGCCACCGCCAGGAAACCTTTGAATGTTATCATTTGGGCCATTAGACCTTAAAGAGAAAAAATACTAACAGCAGTGAGTTTTGAGATAAAACATAACCTACATAATAAACACGTCTAACACATAACTGTAGTGCAATAAAATGTTAAATGCTTTTCTATATTCTAGAAAAGAATGCAAGATATTAATCTGTGTAGGAAAGGTAGAAAAATGATTGGTTATTAAAAATATTTTTATCCTGATTCAACCACTTAATGCGGTTGTCAAATTTATAGAAATACATTTAGAAGAGCGGGCAATGCTATAAAAAATAGAAAAGAAAAAAAGACACTCAGTTTTGGCCCTAATGATTTTTATTTAGTGATTGGGACCATATTTTCATTGACACTGAACCAGTAGCCATAAACTTTCTTACTTTTCTTTCCATAAATATAATAATTTTTATTTACATAGTGCAAATACATTCCACAGCACATTTTAGAGGGTATAAGTACAGACAAAAACAAACATTTCATAGTAAAAAGCTACTAACAGGTCTGACACAAGGTGTGAGAGCCCTGCTCATAAGAGCTTACAATCTTTGAGGTTGTAGAGGTAAGACGAAAGTAGAGAAGTGCTTGGTTTACACAATGGTTTGACCATGTTTCATGTTTCATATGGAGTAGTTTACATAAAAAGTGAATGAACCTGTCACCCAGACGTACAAAAAATATACAGAAAAAGTGGTCTTTTCCCCAAAGTCAGGGGAAAGTGTCAGAAGTGTGAGTGAAATAAAGTGGGTGGTTAGAAAATTTGAGTGGTGTTTTTGCTTGTCAAAAAAAGGAAAAAATTTTTATGGGGCGTTTAAAAAAACCTATGGGGTTTTATGAGTTTGTTAAATACAGGGTGGGCCTTTTTAAAGAGGGGGATTTATGGGAGGTTCGGATGATTGAGGCATTTAATTTAAGATAATCAGCAGAGTGCGGATGGGGTTTGGGAGGGGGTTTGGGCCCTAGTTTGAGGGGGGGAGATATCGGGGGTGGGGGGTGCCCTACTGTGGAGAGCTCAGGGGGTGAGAGTGATTTTTTCCCTTTTGTAATCGGAAAATGAATGGGAAACCCATTTCAGTGACTGCCCGGGTTTGAGGCATCAGTATAAAAAACGGGAAAAAGAAAGATGGGGCCTAGCTGTTTTGCATTTTTTGGTAAAACAAGAGAGACAGAGGGGGGGCAAAAAAGGGAGGGGGGGGGGTTTAAAGCCGGGGGCCTCTGGCCCTTTCCTTTGGCACGGGTGGTTTAGTACCTCGCCCCCCAACTCCTCCCCAAGGGTTTTTTTCCCCTTCACCCTTGATAGGGTAGTAGTTTCCGGGAACATTTGGGCGGTGGTCTCCCCCTAAAACTCCTGTGTTAGGTGGTGTGCACAGTGCCATTGATGTGTGGCGCAGAATTACAGGCAGGAGCCCAATTTGTGTTAACGGGGGTTTTTTTTACTCAAAAAGGGCAAGATTTTTTTAAAAAACACACAGGAGAGCTTCATTTGGGAAAAATGCTGATGGTTGACGCCCCTGTTTCCCCCAAGGTGCCTTTTTTTTTGGCTTTCTTTTTTCGTTTTCCCTAAATGTGTTGGGGGAAATTTGTCTCTTTTCTTGGGGGGGGGAAAGTGCCCCTTTACCCCCTTTTGTCTCTAAATTTAACCCTTTACATTGTTCAAGTCTTCCTGAAACCTTCCTTTTTCGTTTCGGGGAAAATTTTTGTATCACCCTATTTTGTGCTTGCAATTTTTTTTAGTATTTTTAATTTATTTAAACACATTCCCAAAAAATAGGTTGGAATCCCACCCCCTTTTTGTTTCTCTTTTTTTTTTTTTTTGTTTTAAAGGGGTTGGCTCACTACGGGGATTGCTAACTTGTTAAAGATCTTCCCAAAAACTTTTTAAAAATTATGTGCCCTTTTTAACAGTGTCATACCTTTTCCTTTTTTTTGCCCGCCCCAATGTCCCATAAATTTAAAAAAATTTTTCCCCCTTGACCCAAGGGTTTGAAATTTGGGAAAGGGAACAAATATCGTTAGAAACCACTTTTTTTAAAATAGGACCTGTAGTAGGGCTTTTAATTTCAAGCAAATGTCCCAAAAAATTCAGAATGTGCCCCTTTAGCCCTCTTGAAAAATTGTGAAGAACAAAGGGTCTGTTAAAAACCAAATTTTTTTTAAAATAAAAAACCCTGTATTTAAAACTACAGTTCACAGTTGCATGCCCCAAAAAAAAATTATAAAAATGACTTCTCAGTCCTTTTAAAATTTTTGTGAGGGAGAAAATTCCACTTAAAAACCCAAAATTTTCGGGTTTCCAAAGGCCCTTGTTTTATAGCTGTATCTCACAGCCCCCTTGACCCAAAAAAACCCCAATGACAGTGCAAAAAATTTCAAAAGGGTGAAGTGATTTAAAGGGAATAGTTTTTTTCATAAAACCCCTTGTAAAATTTGGGGTTGTTTTTTTACCGTTTTCCCCCACCCGAAAAAACAGAAAAATGAACTTTTGGGAATGGAAAAAAAAATTGCAAGTAAGAAAATACCCTTTAAAAACATTTTTTTTTAAGAGGACCTTTTCTTTTTTGAAAAGAATGTGAAGTAGCCCGGAAAACTAATCGGTGACCTCGGAAAATTGGAGCCAAAAAATCCAGGATCATCCCTTGTTCATCTTGATAAAATCAAAGATCAAATTATCTGTGGAAACCCCGGGGTGCGTTTGTCGTAATAAACTCTTCCACTGTGCGGGGCCCGGAAAACAAACACCTTATGGGGGTGGCCAGCGAGCTGGGGCCCATTCACCCAAATTTTTAGTTTTCCCAAAAAGTAATTGGGCCCGGGAAAATTATCCAAAAACATGGTGTTGGAGCGATAGTCGTGCACCATTTAAGCTGCTCTGTGTGTCTTTATGTGTGCCCTTCCCATTACTTTTGGGGTTTGGTGAGTTTGGTAAATAAATTTTTTCCAGAGGTCCCCCTTTTAAGGCTTATCCCCAAATGCTTGCTGTTTGCTGTTTCCCGTGGGGGTACTTGGCACTCTGTGATGTTACGTTGCTGTTTTGGGTTCCCCCCGTGACATTTGAAGAATGTGAAGGCCCGCAAAAAGATGTCTCCAGTTGTTTAAATCATCAGGGTTCCCCAAATTTTCCTGAATTTTACCCCCCCTATTTGGGTGGGGGGAAAAAAAAGGGCTGATTTTTTGGCTTTGTCCCGGGGATTGGGGGGATTTGGGGCCACCCAATAACTGTTTTTTTTTTTTTTGGGGCCCTTAATGGGAGGATCTTATTCGAGGAAATGGACCCCCAAAAACCCATTCTTTGGGGAGGTGGACCCTTTTTTTTCCCAAAGGGCCCCGGGGTTTCAAGGGGGCCCTAGCAAAACTGGATCTTCCTCATTTTTTCCCTCCTCCACCTAAAATTTCCGTCCCAAACCTTTTTCCCAAAGGCAGGGAAAATTGGTAACATTGGTGTCCAGGAATCCCTTTTTTTCTCCTCGGGCTTCCCCCGGAAAACTTTTCAACACGCCTGACTTCCTCAGATGATGAACCCTGAGAGCTGAGGCCCCACCTTGCACCAAACCCCTGGCCCCCGAATCACTGTAAAGAAAGGCCCGATAAAGTTATAAAACTGTGGGGCTTTGGGGGATTCGACGGGGGAGAAAGGCCCCGTGCCCGGTTTCTCCTCCCCCGTCACTGGGGGACTTGTTTTTCAGAATTTTTCCCCAAAAGATCTTTTCCAGAATTTAAGATCAACCAATGCTCTTTGTTAAAAAGGGAATTGTCTGCATGACCTTTTTTGGTTGGGTTTCTTAAAAACCCGGAAAAGGATGGTGCAGGCTTTTCCCCTGCCCCCACTTCGGTGGCTCAAAACCCCCAAGTCCGACCGTGCTTGTCGGGCCCATTTTGCACTTCATAGGGCGTAATGGCTTTGCGCTGCCACAATCCCCAAAAAAAAAGTGGAGGGGGGAAATTTTCCGCGTGTTCCCCGGGGTCAAAAAATTTGAGTGATTGCCGGGGGGGCCCTAAGTGACGCGCAACCCCACCCAGGGGGCAAAGCATTGTGCGAACGGGGGAAAGTGTGAGTTTCTTTCTCGAGCCTTCCTCAGCAGGCAGTCCAGACCCAGGTGCGCTTAAAAATTTTCTGGACGTGGGGTTTCCCATGCCCGTGTCCCGGGCAAGGGATGTTTTCCAGCCTACGGGTTTTTTAAAAAACAGCCCCGGAGATTTCGACCGTTTTTCGCACACCACCTTGCCTGGAAAAAAGGTTTTTGTCAAGAAACCAGCTTCGGTTTTTTGCGGGAAAAGGGCCTTTCCAAAAGCTCCCGACCTGTTGTTTTGGGGTTCCCCAAAAAAGTTTTAAATTTCCCCAAAAGGGGTGGGGTTTTTTTAAAAGGGATGTGATCACCTGTGGGGCCTTGGGGGAAAGAACCCTGACACCCTCCGGCCCGTTTTTAAGGGCGTGCGCCAAGCCCGAGAGGGCCCCCGTAATCAAACCGAGAAACCCCCCAGTCACCCCAATGAGCTGTCACAGAGATATTTGCGCCTTTGCCCCCGCTTTTCTGTCAGGTATTTGGGGGTCAGATGGACTTTGCCCCGGAAAAGATGCAGACAACACGCTTTAAATTTTAAAATGGGCCGTGGGTGGCCCCGGGAAAGGGCGGTTTTCTGGAAAAAAAAATGCCTGTCGGCATCTGATATTTTTGGGCAGGCAAGGGCCATGAGTGGGGAACCCCCTCTGTGTCCACCAGATGGAAAAGGGAAAAATTTCCCGGGCCAAAAACCCTGGCAAAATTCCCCACATTCAGGGGTTTTGGATTTGGGATGGTTTGGGTTAAATGGGTTTCTTTCTTCCCCGCCCAAAACCTTTAGAAGAAGGCTGGCTGCTTGACTGGCCGCTTTTACAGCTCTATGTTTTTAAGCTGATTTGTTGCCGCCAAAAAGAAGGAAGCACTGAAAATTTGGGACGATAGTAAAAGTTTTTTTGCATATTGTACCTAAAATATGCAGGGGATCGGAAATTTCCCATCAACCTTAAAAAAAAACGTGCCCTTTTTAAATTTGTCTATTTTTAATCGTCATTTCCCCCTCCCTTGCCAAAAAAAATGCCTCTCCCCCTATGATGGCATCAGCAATTGGGGGTCAGAGCAGACAAAATCCTCCCCTTTGGGCCTCTTTATCTTTTGAAATGTCTTTGACCCCAAAAGGGCCTTTGACCCCCAAAGGGTCTTCAGAAAAAGGGGTTTTAAAAGTGGTGGTTTTCTTTAGTTGACATTTAGGTTTCCTTCGCTTTTGTTGGGTGGTGCTGGGCGATGATTGGGTGAAGACCCTTTTTGGCCATGACTGGAAAGGAAAAAGGAGGGAAGACTGTGGATGCAGGTTGCCCTTAAACCCCTGAAGAAAAAGATTTTGGGATTTTGTTTGTTACTGAGATTCCAGGGCATGATCCCGCGATGACAGGCTGGGCGGGCCTGCAAAACCCATGATCCGCTGGCTTGGGGGTTGTAAACCAGCACTGGAAGGAGAAACCTTTTCTCGTACCTTTGTTTCATGTCCCTACACCCCTTTTTTGTCACTTACCACCTGCATCTGGGCCCCTTTTTCAGAAAGATAAAAAATTTTAAAAAGGTATGGGAAAAAGTTTTTGACAGTCTCTTTTTGAAGACGGCCCAAAACAAAAACTATTTTAGAAACCCTCTAATTTCCTACAAACCAAATAGGGGTTAGAAAAAGGGAAATTTTTTCTAGGAATACCTGTGGGAAAAGTTTGGGCTGGTGGAAAAAACCGTAAAAACCCAAAAACAACAGTGTTTTCCTTCAGTCCCCGGGATTTACAACTACCCAGTAGGACTAGGGGAATTGGGTAGTTTTCAACAAAAATTAAAAACCCAAGGGGCGCTATTTTGCGCCAAAATGGATTCCCGAGCAAAATAAAAAATATTTAAAAGTTTCACAGATGAGAAATTGCGTTTTTAAACAAATTTTCCCCACGAGAACAGTCCCTAGAAAAATTTTTTTGTATCCCAATTTAGAACAAGGTGGCACTTTTTAACAAAAAAATGGGCTTTCACCAAAGTGAAAATAGCTATTTAAAAATTATTTCCCGGGTAAGAAAAGGTGGTTTTTTTCCCAAAAAATACACCAAAAGTACTAGAAAATTTCGGGATACTAATGTTAAAATACAAAGGGGGCTCTTTGAATAAAACTGGGGTGCACTAAAGTGAAATTTCAGCTTTTTAAAAAATATAAGGATAACAAAAAGTGGGTTTTTTTCACCCAAAGAAATAACCCCAAAAAAAGTTTTAGAAAAATTTTTGTATTTTTAAATTTAAAAAAAGGTGGCTCTTTGAACAAAAATGGGGTGCCCCAAAAATGAAATAAAGCTATTTAAAAGTTAACGGATAAGAAAAAAAGGGGGTTTTTGCACCCAAAGAAATACACCAACAGTTACTAGTAAAAATTTTTGTATCCCAATAAAAAAAAAAATTTAAAAATGGGCTCTTTGAACAATTTTGGACTGCACCAAAGTGAGATTCGGTTATTTAAAAGTTATACGGTTTTTTACGGTTTTGTGCACCAATAAAAAACACAAACAGTTTTTTGAAAAAAACTGTATCCTAAATTTTAAGGGACCAAGGTGGCTCTTTTTAACAAAACTGGGGTGTTTTAAAGGGAAAATTCAGCTATTTAAAATTATACGGATTTAAAAAAAAGTGTTTTTTTGGGAACCCCCAAAGAAAAAAACAGGGAAAAAGTTAATAGAAAAATTTCTTTATCCTTTTTTAAAGTAAAATACAAGGTGGGCTTTTGAAAAAAAACTGGGGAAACAAAAAAATAAAAAAAGTACAATTTACCTAGGTGCAAGGTTGTGGCCAAAAAAATAGTAAAAAAAAATTTAAACCAGGTTCAAAGCAGGGTTCTGGGCGCACAATATACACCCTCCTTTCAAAGCCATCCTGTCTGTCTGTCCTTTTCCCTTTCCCCCCCCCCCTCCCCCCGTGCCGGGGTTTTTACAGCCTAGTTTCTTTTTTAAAAGTCTCTGTCTAAAATAAAAACTGAAATTCTTTAACTACCTTTATTCCCAATGTTCCCCTGCCCAAAAAACTTTGGGTTTTCTGTAGGAATAAAGAGAAAAACTGTGTCTTGAGGTGAGCTGTTTTTGAGAGAGCCCTAGCACACGTCTTTTTCTTAGTGAGAGGCCCTGAAAAACTGAAATGAACAGGAAAAGTGTTTTTATGCAAAAAAGAGGGGCATGTGATTATTTTCCCGCCCAAAAGACAACCCTACACATACAGGGCATGACATCGCCCCCCCCAGCTTTATCCTGCTTTTATTGGGTTAAACTGATTTGCTGGCGCCCCAAAAAGGGCAGGAAGCATAAAAAAGGCGCAATAGTCAGATTATTTGCGTTGTCACCTAAAATACGGTGATGGGAAAATTTTCCCGTTAACCAAAAAATTCCCCATTTCAGCTTTGTTATTAAATCGTCACCCTACCCCTTGCAATAAAAACCTTCCAGATAGGAGATCGGGATATCTTTATAAATTGGGTTTTGGGGCCCGGGCCCAAAGGCAAACGGGTCCAGGGGTTTGTAGTTTATCATGTTTTAACCATTTTGCTGAAATTAATGTGCTTGTGAAATTAAGGGCATGGGCATCTTGCTGTTGATGTAATCATATGAGGCGCATTGCGTTAAGGATTAATAGGTTCTTTCTAGTGATGTAATGCCCTCGATAGTAACAGATATCTTTCCCTTTATTTAATGACCTTTTTAACATTCGTGTATGCGCCTATTTTTGGTAATTACATTCTTTATATCGAGAATATGGGTCAAAATTTTTTTTTGCCGTAAAATACCCCAAAACTAGGCGCATTCATATTGGGACATGTCGCCCCAAATTTACCTGTATTTTATACCTTTCTACTCTCTCCTCCCTGTCTGGTTGCCATAGAAACCCGCACAAAGCTAGGGAGTAAATTTACACTTGAAAACGCATGACTATACACTTTTTACAGACCTGTGCACTAGCTGCTGGCACAGAGGTGAGATAGAAGTCAATAAACATTTTACATAACATATATTTGGGGAAATTTAAAAAAGAAAAATACAAATCATAATAAACATTATTTAAAAACTTTTAAAAGCCTTTTAAAGTATTGTACCACCAACTCCCGCACCTCCCCTTCGGACGGATTGAAGGGGGTCAAGTTTACAGAAAGTGAGACCAATAAGCAAGGAGCAACAGTACTCAAGGCGAGAATGTATAAAGACGACAATAAGAGTTTGAATTGTTTCCACAGTAAGAAAAGTACAGATTCTGGAGATGTTCTTGAGGTGCAGATGACAAGAGTGGACAGGGGAATGAATCTTGTATGACCCCAAAACAGGTTTTTGCGGCATGAGTTATATATTTTAATATAGTTTCAGAGTAAAAACACTTTTTATATAATGCAGAATGGTGTAAACGAGATAGAGCCCCCTATTGGTCCCATAACCTAAGGAGACTAAATGTGAAAGTAAAAAAAAAGTTTGAAAAGTATAAAAAATGCCAAATCTTAAAATAAATCACCCCCTTCTTGCCATTTTACAAATAAAAAAATAAAAAGGTTACACATAATTAGTATCACTGTATCTGTAAAAGTCCGATCTATTAAAATTTAGCATCATGTATCCTGTACGCTGAACACTGTAGAAGAAACAAATTCCAAATGCCAAAATTGTGGATTTTTTGTCATTTCACGTCCCCTAAAACTTGTAATAAAAAGTGATCAAAAAGTCACATGTATCCTAAATTTGTATCAATAAAAATTACACTTCATCACACAAAAAATGTATCCCCACTCAGGTCCATAAGGTGAAAAAACAAAAAAGTAATTGTTCACAGAAAATGGCGCTATTTGGTATTGCTGGAATTGTATCAATCTGCAGAATAAAGATAACACATAATATATACCTAAGAGTATGCCTAATACATACCATAAAAACCAAAGTACTTTTTTTCACTTTTTACATCACTTATAATTGTTTTCAATTAAAACATACATTTTGTCTTGCAAAAATCAAGCCCTCATGTCTACGTAGATGAAAAAATATAAAGGTTATACCTCTTGGAAGGCAGGGAGGAAAAAAATGAACTGGCTATCAGGAAGGGGTTTTTCCCCACCCTTGGTTGAACTTGATGGACATATGTCATGTGAACACACCCTTAAAAGGGTTATCTCACTATTAAGTTTCACAGCCAGCTTCAGACTCACACTTCCTGGTTAGACTGTCGGTGGTTCTCTAGCAGTTTAAACTCGTCATTGACTTAGGAAAAACAGCTCCTGTAATAGACATAAGACTCACCAGGTAGTGACTCATGGTCGGAAGGCAGCATGGAGCAACCAAATAAGAGAGAGAGAGCAGAGGGAGGTGACCGTTATCCAAGAGAAATGTGTGTACACTAACAGTAGATACAATCTCCTTTATTTCTTAAACAAAGCAAAATTTAAACAGTGATATATTTGTTAATAGTTCCCAGTTACCTTTCCCTACATGTTAAAAGCTAATCAATGTGGGGAGAAAGCCCCTTTAAGGGAAAAACACCCAACACCAGCTAGGGAAGTCTTTAGTTCCAGAACAACCTTTATGTTAAATCTAATAATTATGGTGACAAGGATATATTTTTATTCAGGTAGCATCAGTATGGAAGTATAGACATAAAATATACAGACAGCATTTAGTTAACAACAACTAAGATGGCCTGCTTGGAACATACACAGGTTTTTTTATGTGATCCTACTCAGGGGCTTAGCTAAAGGCTTGTGGGTAGAGATGGGGG
>JAODAL010053181.1:0-25470 GCA_025379985.1 Phyllomedusa bahiana | reverse complement strand
GCGGGTTTTTTTGATTGATAAAAGGGCGGCAAAGACATGGCTTACTTTGGGGAAAAGGGAAGCTTAATTTTCTCATAAAAAAGAACTAAATTTTTTTAAACAGTGTTTTTTTTTGGGGGGTGTCACGTTTTCCCTCAGGGAGCTTCTTTTTACGTTTAATTTGATTTTGTGGGTATTGGAAAATTTAAAAGTCAAATTTTTTAAAACCTCAAATTCGCTGCATATACATTTTAATGCTATCTGCTCAGTTTTTGAGCACATTAAATTTTAACCCCCCAAGGGTTATTTAAGCCTTTTGCGTTGTATTCAGTTAAAGAAACAGCATTTTTCAATCCAATTTACCATTTAAATTTTTTGGGTTTTGCCATTTATTTTGCGCAATTTGATCTAGAATTTTAATTAAGCTTTGTTTCTGCTGTTGGGGCCCTTTAAAAGAAACGTTCTTTTTCACCGAAAAAGGGAAAAAATTTTTGGGCTGTAGCATAATTCATATTGAAGGGTTAATTACGATTTTTTTGTTGTTGTTGTTTTGCATAAAATTTACATCCTTTTTTAAAAACACCTAAAAGCGGGAAATTTTTTGGCAGCCCCTTTTTTTTTTGCCCAATTTAAATCCAAGGGGGTTAATTTAAGTATTTTTTTTGCAGTTGAAATTCATAAAAGAAATTTTTTTTTTTTTCAACCCCCAAAAAGAAAAAATTTTTTTGCCTTTTACTTAATTTCATATCCGAAGGTTAAAGGGGGTTTTTTCCCACGATGAAATGTTGCGGGGGAAATCCCCAAAAGGGGTTATTTAATCACTTTTCTAAATTATGTGATTACAAAAAAAAAAATAAGGACTCGGGAAGCTACAGCATTTTAAATCCTTTTTAGTTCCCTCAAAGTTTCCCAAACTAGACACGACCGGGAACCCAAAAAGGGCCGTGCTTGCGTAAAACACTTCTTATCTGATAAACAGGCAAAATGAAATGAGTTTTAAAAAGGCCCACCGGGTAAAAAGTGCAGCCTATGAGGCTTTTGCCCTTGCTGTATTGTAACCCCCTGTTTTTACTGTTTATTTTTTTTCATTTAAGGCTTTGGGGACGCTCCCTTTTTTTCCCCCACCCCCTTATTTCCCCCCTCTCTCCAGCCTCTCACCCTTTTTACCCCGGGTGATTTGGACATTCCCCCGGGTGCTAAGGAAGAGGTAAAAAATATTGCGCCTGGAAAACCCCCTTTTAATTACAGTTTTTTTTGTTGTTTTGTTCCATAAAATAAATCCTTTTTAAAAAACACTACAAAGCTGGAATTTGGCTGGCAGAAAACATTTTTTTTGCACAATTTACACCCAAAGGGGAAACCCAAGTATTTTTTTTGAAAGTTGTATTCAGAAAAAAGAAACTTTTTTTTTTTCATCCCAAAAAGAAACATTTTGCCTGTAGCATAATTCACATCCAAAGGGTTAATTACGAGTTTTTCTGTTTTTTTTTGGGCAAAAAATAAAACGCCTTTTTAAACACACTACAAATGGTAATTTTTTTGGCAGCACATTTCTTTTTCCCAATTTACACCCCAAGGGGTTTTAACAAAAGTTTTTTTTTCCCGCAGTTGTATTCATTTAAAAGACGGGTTTTTTTCCCCGGGCCAAAGAAAAAAAATTTTGCCTGTAGCATAATTCATACCCGGGAAGGGTTTAAATGGGGGTTTTTTTCCCACGATGTAATTTTGGGCCCGTGGGTTTTCCAAAAAAGGGGTATTTAATCACTTTTCAAAAATATATGTGATTACAAAGTGAAGACCCCTGAAAAGCTACGATTTCTCAACCCCCTTTTAGGTCCCTCAAAGCTTCCACTGGGACACAAACCCAGGAGCTGACAGGCCGTGCTTGGTGAAACACTTCGTATTGATGACAGGCAAAATGAATGATTTTTTTAAAGGCCCCGGGGTAGAAAGGCCAGTCTTTTAGGCTTTGTCTTGCGGGAAAAAAAATTTGGAGAACCCCAACTGTTGAAATGTTTTTATTTCATTTAAAGTTTTGGACGCCCCTTTCTTCCTAAACCCCTTTAACTCCCCCCCCCCCTTCTCAGCCCAAACAGCTTTAAAGGGACCTCAGCGTGCATTGTTGACTTTTCTCCCTTCCCTAAGAGAGAGGTAAAAACTTCCCGCCCGGGAAAAATTCCCCTTTTAAAAATTACAGTTTTTCTTTTGGGTTTGTTTTCCCATAAAAAAACATGCCTTTTAAAACCACCTACAAAGCTGGCAATTGCTGGCAGCACATTTCTTTTGCAAAAATTTACACCCAAAGGGGGTTAAAAGTATTTTTCTGCAGTTGTTTCAGAAAAAGAAATTTTTTTTAAACCGGGCCAAAGAAGAGTTTTTTCCCCTGTAGAAATTTTTTCCCATATCCAAGGGTTTTAAATTACGGTTTTTCTGTTTTTTTTGTTGCATAAAATCCCATCCCTTTTTTTAAAACACATACAAAGGGTAATTGTTGGCGGAAAAATTTCTTTTTCGAAATTTTGACACCCAAAGGGGTTAATTAAGATTTTTTTAAAGTTGTCTCAGTAAAAGAAACGTTCCTTTTTCCCCCGGCCAAAGAAAAAAATTTCGGGGTAAAAAAAATTCCCATATCCAAAGGGTTTAATTACATTTTTTCCCTGTTTTTTGTTTTTCCCGAAAAATACACCCGCCGTTTTAACACGTGCAAAGCGGGGAAATTTGGGTTTGGCAGACATTTTTTTTTGCCAATTTTACACCCAAAAGGGTTAACAAAGAAATTTTTTCTGCAGTTGTATTCAGAAAAAGAAAGGGTTTTTTTCCCCGGGCCAAAAGAAAAAATTTTTCCCTTGAAAGAAATTAATTCATACCCGAAGGTTAAATTACGAGTTTTTCTGTTGTTGTTTACATAAAAAAAACGTCCGTTTTTTTTTACACTAAAAAGCTGGTAATTTTTGGGCAGCCTTTTTTTTTTCCCCAATTTTACACCCAAAGGGGGTTAAAATAAGTTTTTTTCGCAGTTTTTTTTTAGTAAAAAAAAAGGGGTTTTTTTTTTTCCCCGCCAAAAAAAAAATTTTGCCTGTAGCTTAATTCATATCCAAAGGGTTTAAAGGGGGTTTTTGAACAAAGAAAATGTTGACTTGGGAAACCCCCCCAAAATGGGTTTTTTAAATCACTTTTCTAGAATTTATGTGATTACAAAAAGTGAAGACTTGAGAGCTACAGAAATTTCTAACCCCCCTTTAATTTTCCCTTTCAAGTTTTCCACAAGACCCCGACCCAGGGCTGCAGGCCGCTTTGCTTTTAAAAACATTTTTAAACTAGATGACAGGCAAAATAAAAATGAGTTTTTAAAGGGGCCCCGGGTAAAAAAGTGCAGTCAAAGGGGTTTTGGGTCTTGCTGTTTTTGAGAACCCCAAAATGTTGAACTTTTTTTTATATTCACTTAATTTTTTGGGGACGCTCCTTCTTCCTCATTTCCTTTACCACCCCCCCCCTTCACCCCCTGCAGCTTCTTAAACTCAGGTGATTTTTTTAAACATTCCCCCTGGGGCTACGGAGAGAGGAAAAAACTTGAAACCTGGAAAAATCCCTTTAAAAACGGGGTTTTTCTGTTGTTGTTTTCCCAATAAAATAAAAATGCCTTTTTAAAACCAAAATTACAAAAAGGGTTATTGCGGGGGCAGCATATTTTTTTTGCCAATTTACTTTCCAAAGGGGTTAATTAAGTTTTTTTCTGCAGTTGTATTCATTTAAAAGAAAATGTTTTTTTCCCAACCCCCAAAAGAAAAATTTTTTCCTGTAGCAAAAATTCATATCCGAAATTTTTTAATTACGATTTTTTTCTTTTTTTTGTGTTGAAAAAAAATTTAAACGTTTGTTTTAAAACCAAAAAAAGCTGGTAATTTTTTGGGGCAGCAATTTCTTTTTCGCAATTGACACCCAAAGGGGTTAACAAAGTTTTTTCTGCTTTGAAATCATTAAAAGAAACGTTTTTTTTTCACCCCCAAAAAAAAAATTTTCTGTTGCATAATTTATATCCAAAGGGTTTAAATTTTAACCCTTTTTTGTATTTTTATTCAGAAAAAAATACAAGTTTTTTTAAAAACGGAAACATAAAGAAAATTTTTTCCGGGAAATTTGTGGGGCGCAATTTATATCCAAGGGTTTCCCAAAGCTTGTTAGTGGGTTCTTTTGGAGTAAAATACAGGGTTTTGTATTTATCAAAATTCCCAATATCTTCCCATTAAACAAGTCTGTACATTTTAGAACAAACATTAGGGTTTTAAGACAGGAAAAAGGTGGCAGGCTCTTCACATGCGAGTGGAAGTTTGGAAACAAACACCCCCGGGAGCAGGAAACGGGGTCACAGCCCCAGCAAGGGGACGCCGAAAGCAGGGGCCCCTCGGGGGGGCCCAAAACGGGCCGGGGGGTTTCATTACGGCCCGGGTGTTTGTTAAACAACCTAATGTTCTTTGTTTTTTTTTACTAGGTCATCCACTTCCTCCCAGAGGGGAAAATCGACAACCCCACCAAGAGTCGGTGGGAAACATCAGACAAAAACCCTTTAGTTGGCAGGGCCCCCGGAGGGGTTTCGCGTTTTTCCCCCTTCCTAAACCCGCCAGGGGTCCCACCCTTTTTCCCCTCACCCGAAAACTACAAATTGGGGTTTCGGGCTCAGTGCCCACTATACAGTAAAGGTTGAAAAATTTTTGAGGAGGGGCGGGTCAGCAGCTACGGGGGCCCAGGGGAAAATAGGGCCAATATCCCCTGCTTTTTGGAGTATTGATGTGGAGGGTGGCTTTGGAGGTTTTTTGGCGAGGGGTAACCTCTGAAAACCAAAAGCCCGTTGAGGAGGACACAGTGACAATAAAAACACTCATGAAGATAAACATGGGGGTTTTGAATCCATTTTTTCTCTTTTACCCCGTTTTTTCAAAGAAGCGTATGGAATTTTGAACTGGGGAGCCCAAAATAACTACGGGAAATTTTTTTTTGGTGCTTTTTTTGCATTTTTGTCCCATTTTTTCCCTTGGGAAAATTCGAAAAAAAAGGAATGAGAAAAAAAAAGAAAAAAGAAGCAAAAACACAGCTGCAAAATTGGCTTTGGAAATGAAAAAGGGGGGGCCCTCCCCTGTTAATGGGGGAAAAAAGGGGGGGAGGCCCCTTTTTCCTTTTTAAAGGGTGGAAAAAGGGAAAGGCCCACCCCCCTTTTTAAAGGGGGAAAAGGAAAAAAAGGTAGGGCCCCCCCCTTTTAAAAAGGTAAAAAAAAAGGGGGGGCCCCCCCCTTTTTAAAGGGGGGAAAAAGGGGGGAGGCCCCCCCCTTTTTAAAGGGGGGAAAAAAAAGGGGGGGCCCGCTCCCCTTTTTAAAGGTGGAAAAAGGGGGGGCCCCTCCCTTTTAAAAGGGGGAAAAAAAGGGGAGGCGCTCCCCTGTTAAAGGGGGAAAAAAGGGGGAGGCCCCCCCCTGTTAAAGGGGGAAAAAGGGGACCCCCCTTTCCCCCCTGTTAATGGGGAAAAAAGGGGGGGGCCCTCCCTGTTCCCTGTTCATCCAATTTTCCCCCCCTGTTCAAAAATTTCCCCCCTTTTTTTTTAATTTTTTTTCTTTTTTTCCCCAATTTTCCAAATTTTCCCCTTTAAAAAATTTTTCCCCTTTTAAAATATATTTATTCCGTTCATCTTTTTCCCCCCTGTTCATAAATTTCCCCGGGTTAATATTTTTTATTCCTGTTTCACCCAATTTTTCCCCTTTTTCATTATTTTCCGGGTTGCCCGTGTACCTGCCCTTTTTCTCCCAACTTTTTCCCTGACCTCGAATTTTTCGCCCCCTGCTCTAAACCTTTTGGGCCTGCCCTTTTTACAAAAGGGAGCCTGCCTGACGTTTCCCTTGTACCAAGCAAAACCCTTTGGGCGGGCCAAACCAAGAAATTTAAAGTCAGGGGTATCGGATGGAAGACTCCCGCAGCAGCAAGCCACCCCGCTTTGTGGGGGATCGGTGAAAACGGGGACCTACATAGTTCCTGCCCCCTCGGGCCCGGGGGCTATTAGCATCACTTGCGGTGGTCCAGTGTATCCATTTCCCGGGCCGTCCGGACAACGGGAAAGCATTTGGAATGACGTTTTTTCAAAACCGTAGTCCCTGGGGGGGACTGCCAAATAAAAAATTTTCCGATGAAAAAAAGGGGGGGGTGAGCAAACGGCAGGGGGTCCCCCATGGGGCTGCCACTGGCCGACTTTTAAAATTTTTTACAGGGGTGTACTCCTGTTTCCCCTTTTTATCATCAATAAAACCAAAAATTTGCCTTTCTCTCTTTATGAGTCATTCCAACATATGGAGGCTGGGAAATTTAACCCTTTGGAAATGGGCACATATTCCAGCCCCCATGTTGGGGGGAAACAAGGGGGTGCTGTGCAGTTAAGGGGGGGTTTATTGGGGGTGTAAGAACGACGAAGTCATGAAAAATTTCCTTTG
Source organism: Phyllomedusa bahiana (assembly GCA_025379985.1). Classification (NCBI taxonomy): domain Eukaryota; kingdom Metazoa; phylum Chordata; class Amphibia; order Anura; family Hylidae; genus Phyllomedusa; species Phyllomedusa bahiana. The sequence goes on along the minus strand of JAODAL010053181.1, from coordinate 19,025 downwards.
GGACTTTTTTTGAATGTCTTGCAGATGGGGGGTAAGAATTTAACAAAAATGAATTGAGCATTTTCCTTTCCCCTGGTGAATTTGTTCGACCAGGGGAAACATTTTCCCCTCCACTTGGGTCATCAAAAAACCCTTTTTAAAGGCCTTTCTTTTGTTCCCAATTTAAATTCCCCCCTTTTTTAATAATTTATTTGTTCATTTAATTTTCCCCCTTAATATATTTATTCTTTTTTTCCCTCCCAAATTTCCCCTGTTAATATAATTTTTTTTCCGTTAAACAATTTCCCCCTGATTTTAAAAAAATTTTTTTTGTTCATCAATTTCCCCCTGTTAGGCCCCCCTTTCCCCAAAGGGTTATTTTTGCCGGGGGATTGGCGCCGTAATGCGCGGGCCCGGTTTGGGCTGCAGTACGGGGCCCCAAAAACCGGGGGGCAAGGGAATTACGGTTAAAACCACGCTTAAAAGAGGAAACGTGGAATCCGTCGTCCCCCCCGCTCGGGGAATCCCCCCGCGGGGGGGGGAAAGTTTCATTTCCTTTTTTTACGGTCGGACGCCCGTAAACAATGGGATTTGTCCCATGGGGCCGGGGGGCGGCGCCCCCCGCCGCGTCTGGCCCCGCCCCCGGGCCCCCCCCTTATTCCGGCGGAAATTTTTGGCTCAATACGGCGCCAAAATTCCCTCGGGAAAAAGGGCCTTTTTAAAACGGCCTTTAAAATATTTAATTTTCCCGTTCATTTTTTAAAAATTTCCCCCTTTATCATTTCCTGTCTTTCCCGGGTACCCCGACCTTTTTTGTATCTTTTCCGACCTCGAATTTTCCGCCGCCTTTCCCCTGACCTGGGTTTGGGCCCCGACCTTTTTACTACGGTTTCGTCTTTCGATTTGGTACCTTCCCCTGTTTTTCCTTTTGGTCCCCCCGCAGGGGGTGTCCCCCCGGGGTTTGCGACCTTTAGGATCCCGCCCAGAAAAATCCATCCCGCCTTTCGGGAGGGTCTGGTTTAAAAACCGGGACCTACTTAGAAACCCCGCTCCCTGGTGTGGCCACTTCCACCCTTTTCGGTTTTCCAGAAGGGGCCATACCTTTTGTTTCAAAGGCTGAAGTGAATGCCCAAATTTTCCCGGCCGTTATTTTAATGGTGCAGAGTCCACCACTTGAAAAGGGAGGGACGGGAGTACCACCCAAATTGGGGCAGGGCATGGGCAACTTCTGCACCCAGGGGTGGCTAACGCATACGCTGTCTCTTGGCAATGTTTCCCCGGTGAACGGGGCTGCTGGGACCCATGAGTGCCCAGGAGCGGAGTATTGGACCGGGGTAAAAAATGGAAAAATTTAATTAGAAAAAAGAAGGGGTTGGGGCCCTTCCCCGGGCAAGAGGTTTTTGGGGAAAAACCCTGACTGCCGAAATGGGGAGGGGTGCCCCTGGGTTCTTAAAAGCTTTGAAGCAGGATGGACACCCCCATCTAAACACGTATGGTTTAAAAACCCCTGCATGATGTGATGCAGGGCCCGGGTTTGGGGACTAACTAAGGTCCCTGGCACGCTTTACTTTTTTTGGGGGACAAAATTTGACATATAGCCATGTTTGCCCCCTCTGGGTCCTTTGCAAAAAACTGGCCCCACCCCCCCCCCACCCAGTAGGTCATTTTCCACCCAAAAAGTTGGAAAAGACTGAATGTTTCCACCGTTTATCCATTGGGGTCCCCGTTCCGGGTACTTTTGGGGCCTGCAAATGGGTGGGCCAAATCGTGGCCATTTGGTCCCAAACTCTCACTGCTGCCACCCGCTGAAAAACCCGGCCCCCCAATACCGACTTTTCCGGGGTGCGCCAAATTCCTACACGCAAGCTGCTGCTCTTTTCTTTTATTTAAATGATAAAACCCTTTTACACTGTTTGGGCCCGGGTTAGCTTTATAGCATTTATATGGGTTTTAAAAAACCCCCTTTTCTGATGGGCCCCAAAAATTTTCATCTCCCGGGCCCAGACATTAAATAAACTACTTTTTTCCCCCAAAATTTCCCCCGATTTTCTGTCTTCCAAAGCCTCCTTTTTCACCTCCCCCTCTCCTAAAAAATTAATGTGAGATAAAAGGAATGCTTCCAGGGCCGGGACAAAGGGTAGTCGAGGGGGAGGGGGCCACTTCATCCCAGGGGAAAAAAAAGGGGGCACCCAAAAAGTCATGGAGTGGACCCGAATTTTCTGTTTGGGGGGGACTTTAAAGTGGATTAGCTAAAATCGGGTTTGTTGGGTTTTCCCGTACCGCTGTTTCCCCCTCAACCTGTGTCGCCCGTACAAACCTGACTGCTCCAACATAACTTCCCCCCTTGCAATCCCTTCATCAGTATTTTCTCGCTTCTGCAAGAAGCGCGGATGGGCTTCCCCACCTCTTTGTGGGCCCCCTGTCTCCCAAAAAGTTGGTCCTCACTGTAAATTGGTTTCAGAAAACCCAAACCCCATTTGAGTTTTCTGGCTGTGGGAAGCGAACGGGGAAAAGGGGGGGTTGAGGAAAAGGTGAGGAGCTTTCCCCACCTGCTCTCGGGCCATGGCCCAAAAAGGGGTTTGTTTTGACAAACCCCAACCCACTTTTTGGTTTTGGGGGTTTTCAGATGCATTGGGAGGGAAAGTGTATGAAACCCGGTGTGTGGTCAACAAAAAGGCCCGGGAAAATGATAAACCCGGGGTGCTTTTGGGCCCCGGGAGGGTGACTCCTGCTGGACATCCCCTTTTCTGGTGCTGCGATCTGTGGCAGCTACGGTAAACCCCATTACTGTGTTTTTTGACGCCCCAGGTAGGATGTAGATTCAGCTTGTTTTTTTCCCGCCCGTCGCTGCCATGATTTTTTTCAGGCTACATTCCCGCTTTAGTTTTTTTTTTTGTTTTTGGCCCCCTTAATGCCCAGGGAAAATTTTTATAGGGGGAACGATTTTAAGAGCGGGGGGGGCGGGAGTCATCTGCGGTTTTCATACTAAAAACAAATTGGGATGGAAAAACCCCCCGATATTTAAGCATGGCAAATATTCTACAGCCCCTACAGGGAAAAGGCCCGTTTTTTGAACGGATTCGTCCCAAAGTAATTCGGACCGAAAAAAAATTTTGTGGAAAAAATTTGGGAAGGCCGCCAAAAACGAATGTTTGAGAAAAAATTCCCATCTCATTCTTTTGGGGTTTTATTGCACATGTTTAGAACCCAAAGCCCCGGGCATTCGAGACCCCAGAACCCCCCCTTTTTCCTAAATGGTATGATGATGGCGGACACTCCCATCTTTTTTGGTACTTGCATAAAAAATTTCTTGGGACAGGGTGAACCCAGGCACTGGAGTATCTGGAAATTTTCCCCTCAGGATGATCAGAATTGTTTTAGTCCACAATTTCTTTTCCCGAAAATCTTGGATTTTAAATTTTTTTAGAAATTTTCCATGATTTTAAAACAAAAAAGGGAGTGTGTTTTTGTTTTTTGCATTAAAAAAAAACATCCAAGGCATGGTCCTTTTAATTAATCAGATTTTGCCCAAAAAACCAAAAAGCCTCCAAAGAAATGATTTTTCATCATTGGATGTCCCAAAATGTTTAAAAGGGATAGGGAAACCTAGTGTATGTAAACTTTTGACTTTGCAGGGAAAATAATAAAAAATTCCTTAAAAAAAATTTTCTCTCATTGTTCGGCATTTTTGGGAAAGATAAATAATTTTTTTTAATCCAAAAAAGGGCCTAAAACGAAAAGGTTTATTCTGATTTCAAGTAGAAAGTGAAAAAATAAAGCAGGGGTGTCTTTTTTTTATAGTGTTTGTTTAAAATTTTTGGTTTCAACTGTATTTCAAGCTGGGTATCAAGTAATACATAAATTTAAAAGCCCCTTTTTTTTCACCTACGGGCTTCCCTGTAGATAATTTTCCCAAAGGAGGGTTTAAATTTTTATATAAAAATTTTTAATTATAAGGAAATATGCAGAGAGATAAATTAGTTGGGAAAATTAGCCAAGCAGGGTTTATTCCCAGAGGACCCTGAAAAGGGCAGTTGGTATATAATATGTAAATTTTAATGGATTGTTGGAAGAAAATAATGTTTTTATTAGAAGTATCAGTGCTGGTTGAATTCTATGGACAAATTTATTTATAGGTGTTAGGATGAGGGTGTAAGGGTATGTTCACACTATCTTATAGCAGTACTTCTAAAGTGCTCTGGCACTCAATGAGTGCTATGATTTATTGTATTGGGAATTGCATCCTCAAGTATGCCATGCAAATACGCCATGTGAACATATCCTAAGGGCGCGTTCACACGGTACAGGACAAATACTGGCCGGTTTGCCGGCCGGTATTTGTCCTGTTTTGCGCCCGTCCCCACGGCCGCGGGGGGGGGGCGGCTTTTCTCCGCGATGAGCGGAGAACAGCCCTCCGCCCTCCCATTGAGAAGCACATCTTCCGTCCGGAAACCGGACGGAAGATGGTGCATGTTCTATGTTTTGCCGCCGGACCGCCGGCGGAAAAACCGCCAGGCGGAAAGCCCGTGCAGTGGGGACTGCTGTACAGGTTTTCCATAGAGCACAATTGTGCTCATTTTCGGCCGGTTTTTCAGGCGGTCTGAAAAAACGCAAACCGGCTGAAAAACCGGCTGAAAAACTGGCCGAAAACCCGTGCCGTGGGGACATGGCCTAAGAATGTGCCATATTTTGGGGCTGACAATCAACCAGCAAGCAAGCCCTGATAGTAACAGAGTTTTTGAATTGGGACTTCCACCAATGTCCAGAATGGAAGATACCCGCAGCACTTAAGTATAGATGTGTATCCCTTAATTCCATCAATTTGACGATAATGTGCAATCATTAAAAATAGGACAATTTTTCACCATTAGGAAGAAGAAACAATGCCTCTCCACTGAAATAAAAGGCTTTAACTCCTTAACCCGAACGCCTGAAAAGTAGTTAATGACCAGAACATTTTTTAGTTTTTGCCTCCTTGCGTTTCAACAGTTGTAACTTTTTTATTTTTTCAATGACGCAGTTGGATAAGGCCTCGTTTTATTCAAGACGAGTTCTACTTTATGGGAGAATAGTTTAAGTTCACTTATAAATAATTGCAGATTTTTTAAAAAAAATGTTAAAACATTTTTTTGTTTCTTTTACATTTTTTTTTTACACCATTCATATTTAACACTTAATAACTTGTTAGATTATGTCTACAGGTTATTACGGTCGTGTGGATACCTAATATGTGTAGTTTTTTTTTGTGTGTAATGTATGCACAATTATTTTTGATTATTTATTTTTATTTTATTATTTATTTTTTTTTTTTACACTTTTTTGTTTTTACTTTTTTTTTTAAAATACCATGAAAGGAAAACTTTACATTTTTTTAAACCCTTAGTAATGTATTAGCATATTTATATATGCTAATGCATTATACTCTGTGTCAGTCTGACACAGACAGTCATCAGGACAGCAGACAGTGTGTCCTGCTCACTGGCTTCATACACAGACAGCCCTGGGGCTACTCTAGGTCCCCAGAGCTGACTGTGCAGCCGTTGCCTGGGCTCTGTCCGGTCGCCGGGTGTTGCGATCACCCGACAGAGCAGGGAAACCCTTTGATTGCGCTGCGGTAACGCACCGCCGCAATCAAAGGGGTTAAAGCCCGGGTTGCGAGGTTTCCTCCACTCCGGTGCTCGCAGGAGCTGCGCTGGGATCAGGGCTGTGTAGTACAGCGGTGCCCCAATCCCAGCGCCACAAACACCAAAGTCTGCAGCAATGTCTAAAGATGTCGCTGCAGACGAACGACCCGCATCAGCCGACGTCTAAAGTCGGCAGGCGATCGTTAAGGAGTTAAAAATATATAATGGGAGAGATGTAAAGTACTTATGTGACACAAACCTTAAAGGGGTTATCCCGTATCTATAAAAAAGAAACACTTAGCAGCTAGTGCCCAATTAAAAAAAAATATTTAGACTAACCTACTCCTCAGCCCTGATCCAGTGCTGGGTCTTCGTGGGTTTCTGTCTACTTTTATTTTCTTCCAAATGGGGATACAACTGGTGCAGTTGCTGATTGGCTGCAGCAGTCAAATGCCCTTGCTTACATCACTGCTCGGAACTCTTCACTTCCGAACCAAGATGTATGGGAGTGACGCGTGACTGCTACAGCCAATCAGTGGCTGTCGTGATGACATCAATGTTTGGAAGAAGAAGAAAGTCAGAACACTGGAGAAACTCATTGCTGGAATGGGGGAGCGGAGGAAGGTTAGTGAGTATATGTATATTTTGTCTTTTAATTGGCCACCAGCAACTTGGTATTTTTTTCATAGGAACAAGACAATCTTTTTACTTATACTTAAAGGGGTTTTCTCACCACAATAGTTAACTGTTAACATGTAGGGAAAGGTAAATGAAGACTATTACTAAATATATTGCTCTATTGATTTTGCTTTGTTCAGAAGATAAAGTTACCAAACACCTCTCCCTGTTCTCTCTTTTCTCTGATTGCACTAAGATGCCATCAATCAGTCACTATAGTGATTCGCTTCCTGCTGATTCTTATCTCTAGAAGTTTTTTTTACCTAGGTTAATGACAAGTTTTAAACCTTAGAGCTCTGTAACCTTGTACACAGCTCTGTAGGCCTGTACTACAAACTTCCTGTCATTCTAAGAGACTCGGCAAGAATAACAGAGCTAATATGCCAATCACTGCTAAAGAACCAGCCACAGCCGAAACAGGAAGTGTAACTCTGAAGCTGCCTGTGGCTTTGTGAAACAGCATGGTGAGAAAAAACATTTAAAAATCTAAAAATCTAAAATTTAAAAAAAATTTTAAAAATAATTTCATACACTTATCTTTCTTGCTATGATGATTTCCAATGCAAACTATTCAAACTATATATTATTTAGCATTTCTTTTTTTCTCCTGGATCCCTCATTGCTCACAGTTGTGGTTTGACAGCAGAAATCAAGCATTGACTTGCAATGGGGTGTGCAGCCATGGTGAGCATGGAGCAAATATGGAAGTATGGAAGGTGCATACCTGCTATCCATCTATGGGTTATCTCAGTATCAGACCGGACAGTGCATTATTTTTGTCCTGTATATCAGCAAATATGCAGTATCCTATGGACTTATACGTTGCTGTATCCCCTGATCTTCAAAGGATGTAAGCATGTTTATATTTTTTAGAAATCAGTAATTCCATATATTATTGCCTTATTTGGTTACTTTGGGTGTTCATGCTGTTCTTCCTGATGGACCCTACGATTTGGGAAAAACGCATTGAAGTAAAAATATCATGCACATTGACCCTATTGTTCATAAATGATGTTGTAACCATTACATGACTTGTCTAGTCAACAATTGTTAATCTATGAGTGTTTCTTTTATTGGTTTGTGTTTGTTTATGCATTTGTTCTCGTTGTTTTGGGGGGTTTTTTGGTATTTTTTTGTGTATGTCTGTAGGTTTAGCGATTTTGTTTTAGGTTATTTGTATAATTTTTCTGTCTGTTAGAACCTGGGAAGGGACATAGTAGAGTGTTAATAGTCTAGGTTCCCGTCGTGATTGTCCTTTTTTGGGGACGGCTACCCCGAATTTATGAATAAGTAGGTACTTATTTGGTTAGGCAAGGTGTAGGGAATTCACAGTTTTTTATAAGATATCAATAAAGTTATTTTTTAGGTCCGTTTATTCAGTCTAAGGTAATACTGTTTTTCATAGTTTCCCAAATATGGAAGTACAAAGGTCTTTGTCACCACCAGGACTGATCATTATAATTATGCTCCCATTTGCAATATATAGCTATGAGATATAGGAGCAGACAGAAGTAAAATTAATGCTTTTAAGCTGTGGTGGTGGAGAAGACTTCTACGGATCCCAAAGACAGCTAGGATCACCAACAAAGATGTTTTTCATCATATAAGAATTGTTCCTAGAGGCCAAGATCACCAGGAAAGTGATATAGTTTGGTCACGTGAAAAGGGCAAATAAACAATAAATAATAATAATAATCTATGTATATACTGCCAACATATTCCGCAGCACTTTACAATTTGGAGGGTCAAGGTACAGACAAAAAAACAGACATTATACAGTGAAAAGCTGTATAATGACACAAAGGGCTTACAATCTATTAGGGTGTATGGGTGAGACAAGGTGTGAGAAGTGCTACGTTTACAATGTTCCAGCCATGTGACATAAATATGGGGTGGTTTACATAAAAATTGGGTGAACCTGCCACCCAGACAGTACATCTATATACAGATAAGTGCCAAAGTTTTAGGGACTGACAGAAATGTGTGCGCTAGAGTAGGGGGTTAGCAATTAGGGATTCTGGTAGGCCAGACTGAGAAGATGTATTATCAGGGCCCTCTTAAAACTATGAGGGTTATGAGTGTGATTGAACGCCTGTGGTAGCATGTTTCAGAGCACACGAAAAATCTTGGAGACGGGCATGGGAGGTTCGGATACTGAGGCATGTAGTCTAAGATCATCAGCAGAGTGGAGAGAGTTGGTAGGGTGGCAGACAGAGATGAGGGAGGAGATGTAGGGGGGTGCAGCACTGTGGAGAGCTTTATGGGTGAGAGTGATTATGCTGTATCCTGTACTGAATGGGCAACCAGTGCAGTGACTGACACAGGGTAGAGGCATCAGTATAGCGGTTGGAAAGAAAGATGAGCCTTGCTGCTGCATTCAGGACAGATTGCAGAGGGGAGAGTTTGCAGAGAGGGAGAACAATAAGCAGGGAATTGCAGTAGTCAAAACAACAATGAGAGTTTGAGTTGTTTCCACAGTGAGAAAAGGATGATTCTGGAGATGTTCTTGAGGTTCAGGTGAGAGGAGTGGGCAAAGGATTGGATATATGGGGTGAAGGACAGATCAGAATCTAGTATAACCCCAAGACAGTGGGCCTGCTGCCTACTAGTTATGGTGGTGCCACACACTGAAACAGAAATAGCAGGGTGAGGTCAGTTAGTAGATGGTGGAATCCCAAAAATAGAGCTTTCAGCAGCAAAAGTATATAAATCAGTGATAGAGTGCAAGCCCTCAAGACCAGGATCAAGGTCAAAATATGAAAATAAAAATTTGCGGGGGCACTTATTTGATTTATTGACCCAACAACAGTGATGTTTCAGCCGTACCCAGGGCTTTTTCAAGCTTGAAAAAGCCCTAGTTAGGGCTGCAACGTAGCTGTTGTTGAGTTAATAAATCATATTTTTTTTAAATTCTCCTTCCGCAATTTTTATATTAGAATGGTGGGGTGACTAAAGTTATTATTTTTATTATTATTATTTATTTTAAAAACGCCATTGATTCCAGGGCGCGTACATTCGAGGGGGTTACATACATACATAAGTCAAAAAAGTACAGTGTAAGGGATAAAGAAATTGGGCCACAGAGGGTAGAGGTGGATCCCTACCCGCAAAAGGTATTAAATCACATAGAGGGAAGAAAGAGACAGGAGGTGAGGCGACACTTCTTGGATGAATGTGCAATGTTTAGTTGACCCGGTTTTTAAGGCAAGCCTAAGAAATGGTGTTATCAATTCTTTTGAAGCTGCTTGAAAGTTTGAGATTTGATGATGGTTGGGGCAGTGAGTTCCGTTTTAGTGAGGTTTAGTTTAAGATAGAGCGAGGACATGATGTCAGAGACAGCGGACAGACAGTCACTGGTGTTTTGTAGGAGGGCGGGGGTGATGTTACGGGAAGAAGTACATAATTGGGTATCATCAGCATAGAGATGGTACTGAAAGCCAAATCTGCTGATGGTTTGTCCAATTGGGGCTGTGTAGATTGAAAAAAAGGAGAGGACCAAGAACCGATCCCTGTGGAACCTCAGCAGCAACAGGGAAAGGAGAAGAAGTAGAACCTGCAAATGAGACACTGAATGAGCGGTCAGAGAGGTGGATAAGAACCAAGAGAGAGCGATGTCCTGGAGGCCAATGGCGCTGAGCATGCTGAGGAGAAGATGGTGATCAACAGTGTCAAATGCTGCAGAGAGATCCAGAAGAAGCAACAATGAGTAGTTGCCCTGAGATTTAGCAGTGAGGAGGTCATTTGAGACTTTTGCTAGAGCAATTTCTGTGGAGTGCAGGGTGCGGAAACCTGATTGTAAAGGATTGAGAAGAGAGTTAGCAGAGAGATAGCAGATTAGGTGAGAGTAGACCAAGCGTTTCAAGAGTTCAGAGATGAAGGGCAGGTTAGAGACTGGTCAGTAATTAGCAGCACAGGATGGGTCCAGAAGGGGCTGTTTCAGTAAAGTGGTTATAACAGTGTTTTCAAAGGAAGATGGAAAGATCCCAGTCTAGCGAGAGAGAGAGGCTACAGATTGCAGTTAGGTGAGAGATGACAGCTGGAGAAATAGACTGGACAAGGTATGAGAAAATGAGGTCACTAGAGCAGGTGGTGGGGCGAGCAGACAGGAGAAGCCTGGATACTTCTTTCTCTGTTGTCGGGTGAAGAGCTCAGAGCAGACTAGAGGAAATGTGGGGAGGGAAAGGATGGATATTACTTGGGGTTTGAGATGAGATGTTTTGCTAAATACTGTCAAGCAGATGGTTCAGTGATGCATATGAGCGCCATTTGCGTGGCACTATGTAAGCAAGTGATTTGTGGTAGTTAAAAAAGGAAAATAGTGTGTGGGATATATACATAGGTGAGGGAAGGAGAAAAGTGCCGATGTGAATAACATTCTCAGGGGGCATGACTGGGTGGTAGGATAGGAGGCAGATGGCTGCAAGGTAGATAGCAATAGTGAGCATGATGAATAAGGTATATTTTAAAAAGAACAGTTACTCACAAGAAAAAGGCGATCTTCCTAGCCCCCTTCTGCCCACTTCTGTCATATTTCTGCAGATTCACTTTCAATCCTGTTCACTTCCAAATATGGCACTTCTCTACATGGCAAACTGACCCTTGGTCAAACTGACTTGAGCTCTCTAACGTATACCATGCTATGTGGAGTTCATTGATATAAATCAGTGGACCCAGGTGTCAGCAATGGGTTGAGTTACAAATGAGCCAGCAGAGTGAAAACACTACAAGGGGAATATGTGGGGTCAATAGTCAATAGCAACACAAATAAATTATTGATTATTGGTGATTATTGAATACAGAGGTTGGGTGAAATCTATGCATTCACATACCCTGAGACAAAGCAGTACAATTAAACATATATAGCAGTGGGATTGATGGGGTCTGTAGTCCCACACATTCACTTACTATGAGACAAAGCAGTACAGCTAAACACATATATCAGTGGGATTGATAGGTTCTGTAGTCCAACACATTCAGATACCATGAGACAAAGCAGTACAATTTAACACATATAGCAGTGGGATTGATGGGGTCTGTAGTAAAACACATTCACATACCATGAGACAAAGCAGTACAATTTAACACATATAGCAGTGGATGATGGGGTCTTATCAACACATTAATACCAGAGAAAAGCATACAATTCACTCAAGTACAAGTAAATTCGCCCAGAAAGCAAGCTAATGGATGGCTAATGGTAAAAGAAATCAGGGGAGACCAAAGAGCACTTGGTTGGATACCATGAAGAATTACATGGGAATGAACATCAAGCAATTGAAAGTTGCTGTGAAAACATGATGCATGAAAGCATGGGGAGTGCTGGCCTACCGAATATACAGAGATCAGTCACGACTGAATGGATAGAAGAATAAAGTTGTGATCGAGGAGAGCATGGTAATCTCACTAATTAATACAATATAATGGTGGTCTGAGTTCCTTGTACTGTTCCAACATAAATGGGACTAAAAGTTGCATAAACCAACATAAAATAGAAAAAAGAAATGTCAATGAACATTCAGCAGTGGCTATGGCGGCACTGTCATTTTTGGCGCCAGCAAAGGCACTACAGAATAAAGCATGGGTAGATGTGTGTAGCGACGTCATGGACTGGATGTGTATGGTTGCATTGCTGGAAAAAATCACATGACCTTGTTTTACATAGAACAGCCCTTCCTGTTCATGATCAGTGTGTGTCAGCTCTCATAGCAGTAGGACGTGCCGCTCTGACCACTTTCCAAACAGCACAGCATACAGCTCAGCGAAATTATCTATTTTTTTTTCACAGAGACAGCTCTACTTTTAGCTGGATCCTTAGAACTTTAGTTAAGTCAAGATTTTGCAGATTAGGTAGTTAGCAAGAATTTTAAAGAGCATCTGCCGCTGGACCTCAACTGATTCTACAGATTTGATTAATTCTATTTCAGCCACCCTGTGGGCACTAGTGTTGATCGATTATAACGATCTAAAGTAGAAATCTGCACTGTAATTACTTGATAGGATTTTTTAAGATCATCTTATCATTTAGTTTAAAATCTGAGCATAAACCTATTAATATCGCGCCATTTACGGTCTTCCCTGTCATTTTGGGCGGCCAGCAAAGCAGCTTACCGAATAATCCAGGGTGAGAATGTGTGTGCGACGTCATGACTGGGATGTGGTATGATGGTTTGCGATTGTGCTGGAAAAGTCACATACCTTTGTTTACATAGAACAAGCCCTTCCTGTTCAAGATCAGTGTGTGTCCAGCGTCTCATACATTAGGACGTGCGCTCTGCCTCTGTCAAACAGCTCATCAAACAGCTCAGCATAAATAAATTCTAATTTTTTTTTCACAGAGACAGCTCTACTTTTAGGCTGTGATCCTTAGAACTTAGTTAGATCAGAGATTTGCAGATTTTAGGTAGTTAGCAAGAATTTTTTAAAGGAGCATCTTCTGCCGGCTGGACCTCAACTGCTTCTAAGAATGTGTGATATTTTTATTTATCAGCCACCCTGTGTGCACTAGTGTTTGAGCGATTAATATCGACAAAGTGAAATCAGGCACTGTATTTACGTTGATAGGATTTTTTAGAATCACACTTTAATTAAATTATGTTAAAATCTGTGCATAGATCTATTTAATTATCGCAGCCACTTACGGTGGCTTTCCCTGTCATTTTGGCGGCCAGCCAAAGCAGCTTACAGAATAGAGCAGGTGAGATGTGTGTGCTACGTCATGACTGGGATGTGTATTTTAAAAAGGTTGCGATTGGCTGGAAAAATCCCACATGACCTTGTTTTACATAGAACACAGCCCTTCCTGTTTCATGATCATGTGTGTCAGCGTCACATAGCAGTAGGACGTCGCGCTCTGGCCTCTGTCCAAACAGCTCAGCAAACAGCTCCAGCGAAATTTATTCTATTTTTTTTCACAGAGACACAGCCTCACTTTTTTAGCTTGTGATCCTTAGAACTTAGTTAGATCATACATATGCAGATTTTAGGTAGTTAGGCAGAGAATTTTAAAGGAGCATCTGCCGCTGGACCTCAACTGATTCTAAGAATGTGATGATTTTTATTTCAGCCACCTGTGGGCACTAGTGTTGAGCGATTATTATCGACAAAGTTGAAATCTGCACTGTATTTACGTTGATATATTTTTTATGATCACGTATAATTAAGAGGTGTAAAATCTGTGCATAATCTTAATTAATATCCGCGCCATTTACGTGCCTCTGTCCTGTCATTTTGGCGGCCAGCAAAGCACTTACAGAATAGAGCAGGGTGAGATGTGTAGTGCTCCGTCATGACTGGGATGTGTATGGTTGCGATTGGCTGGAAAAATCACATGACCTTGTTTTTACATAAACAGCCCTTCCTGTTCATGATCAGTGTGTGTCAGCGTCTCAAGCAGTAGGACGTCGCTTTGCCCCCTTGGGGGGCGGCCCTGCCTCTGTCCAAACACTCAGCAAACAGCTCAAGCGAAATTATTCTATTTTTTTTCACAGATACAGCACTACTACTTTTAAGCTGTGATCCTTAACTTAGTTAATCAGAGATTTGCAGATTTAGGTAGTTAGGCAAGAAATTAAAGGATCATCTTGCGCTGGACCTCAACTGATTCGTAATAATGTGAATGATTTTTATTTCAGCCACGCCCTGGTGGGCACTAGTGTTTAGCGATTATTATCGCGACTAAAGTAGAAATTCTGCACTGTATTTACGTGATATGATTTTTTAGATCCCCGTATAATTAGATTTTAAAATCTGTGCATAATCTATTAATATTCGCGCCATTTCCGGTTCTTCCTGTCATTTGGCGGCAGCAAAGCAGCTTACAGAATAAGGAGCAGGGGAGAGATTGTTGTTCGACGATCATGAACTGGGATGTGTATGGTTGCGATGGCTGGAAAAATCAACATGACCAATTGTTTTACATAGAACAGCCCTTCCTGTCATTGATCAGTGTGTGTCAACGTCTCATAGCAGTATGACGTGCCTCTGCCTCTGTCCCAAACAGCTCAGCAAACATCTCAGCGAAATTATTTATTTTTTTTCACAGAGACAGCTCTACTTTTAGCTGTGATCCTTTAAAATTAGTTATCAGAGATTGCAGATTTTAGGTAGTTAGGCATAGATTTTAAAGATCATCTGCCTCTGGACATTACAACTATTCTAAAAAGTTGATGTATTTTTTAATTTCAGCACCTGTGGGCACTAGTGAGAGACGATTATTATCGACAAAGTTGAAATCTGCACTGTTATTTACGTTGAAAGGATTTTTTAGATCACGGGATATTTAGGTAAGAATCTGTGCATAATCTATTAATATCGCTGCCATTTGACGGTGCTTCCTGTCATTTTTGGCGCCAGCAAAGCAGCTTACAGAATAGAGAGCACGGTGAGATGTGTGTGCGACGTCATGACTGGGAATGGGGTAATGTTGCGATTGGCTGGAAAAACTCGACAATGACCTTGTTTTACAAGAACATCCTTCTGTTCATTATCAGTGTGTGGTCAGCGTCTCATAGCATTAGGACTGCGCTCCCCTCTTTTCCCAAACAGCTCAGAAACAGTCAGCGAAATTATTCTTTTTTTTTTAAACAGGCAGCTCTATTTTAGTGTGTTCCTTGAATTTTAGTTAGATAAAGGATTTTGCAGATTTTTGGGTAGTTGGGGCCAGAAATTTTTTTTTTAAAAGGAGCATCTGCCGCTGTAAAGTCCAGGGGGGGAGCGGGGGGCCCGGGGGCGAACACAGAAAAGCTCTATAAAGGAAAAGGGTTTATTTTTACACCAAAATTTGGGTTTTGGGACTTTTGAAATTGTTTTTATAAAGGATACAGTTCTTTTTATTTAATGCAGGTCTATTTGTTAGGGGGCAAAACCCCCTTTTTATTAAAAAGTTTACTTTTTCAGAAAAGGTGCTTTTAAAATTTTCCCCCAAGCCAGCCATTGTTGAAAATTCCCACCTTGCGGGTTAAATTTGAACCCGGGCCAATTTTGTAGTCCCACAGGTTGTTGGGGTGCCAAAAAATACCTTTTTTTTATCCCATATACTTTTCAGATACGGGGTTTTTTTTCACTTTGGCGCAGGGGCCCATTTGTTGTTTAGAGCCCCTTGCATTTTTAAATTTGAATCCAGCTTTTTTGGTAGTCACCACAGGTGTACTGATAGGTCCCCAAAAATACCTTTTATTATCCGTTTACATTTCGGAAAAGGTTTTTTTTTCCCCTTTTTGGTCATTAAGCATGTTGATAGATCTACTTTGCATTTAAAATTTGAAAAACAGAAATTTTTGTGTCACCAACAGATAAATTTGGATAGGTGCCAAAAAAACCGTTTATTACCTTTTAAAATTTTTAAACAGGTTTTTTTTTCCCTTTTTTGGGGTCAGTCAAGCTTTGTTTTTTAGAGCTATTTTGGCAGAAAAAATTTAAAATAAAAGAAATTTTTGTAGTCCCCCAACGGTGAATTAAAAGGTCCAAAAAATCCCTTTTTAAATTAAATCCCGTAAAATTTTTCCCCGATACGTGTTTTTTTTAACTTTGGCCCCAAGCCAGCTTTTTTGATAAGCCCCCTTGCATTTAAATTTTTGAATCCCGAATTTTTTTTAGTCCCCCAGGTGTATTTGATAGGTCCCAAAAAAAACCTTTTATTTTCAAAACCCAATTTCAGACAGGTGTTTTTTTTTACTTTGGGGGTTTCATTTCAAGTTTTGTTGATGGCTTTTTTGGGCATTAAAATTTTGAAAAACAGAAAATTTTTTTTGTCACCAAATTTGAATTGTTGGGTTTCCCAAAAAAAAAAATTCCTTTTTTTTTCCCCGTTTTCTTTTCCCTATACGTGTTTTTTTCCTTTGACGAAAGGCCAGCTTTTTTTGATAGGCCCCCTTGCAGTTTTTTTGAACCCAAAAAAACCCTTTTGAGTCCCCCAAAAGGTGTACTGTTAGGGCCAAAATACCTTTTTTTATCCGATCCCATTTCAGACAGGTTTTTTTTTTTTCATTTTTTGGTCAGTAAAGCTTTTTTTGATAGAGACTTTGCATTTAAATTTTTAAAAATACAGCAATTTTTTTGTCACCACAGGTGAATTGTTGGGTAAAAAATTATTTTTTTAATTATCCGTAAAAATTTTCAGCCCGGGTTTTTTTTCATTTTTGGGTTCCAGTAAGTTTTTGTTGAAAGAGTTTTATTTTGCAGAAAAAAAAATTTTTGGAAAAAAAACGCAATTTTTTGGAAACCAAAAGGTGAAATTGGGATAGGTGCCCAAAAAATCCCCTTTTTATTATCTATACATTTCGGGACAGGTTTTTTTTTCACTTTTGGCCCATAAGTTTTGGGTTGATAGAGCACTTTGCAGTTAGTTTTAAATACAGAAATTTTTTGCAGTCACCTACAGGTAAAGGGATGGGTCCCAAAATCCCGGGTTTTTTAAACCGATTAAATGCCCGGGGGAAGGTTTTTTTTTTCACTTTTGTCAGTAAAGTTTTGGGTTGATAGAGGGTCCCTTTACATTTAAAATTTCAATCCAGCAATTTTTTTTTGGGATTTGGGGTTTTTTGAGAATAGCTTGTTTTCCCCCGGGCTTTTAATAAGGGATTTTTCCCAAACACTTCCTACCTTCTCATTTTTCTTTTTTGAACATGGAGCGAAATTTAGGTGGAAATCCCGAAAAAAAGGGGGGGGTAGGAAGGGAAAGGAAGAGGTACGAGGGGAAGGTGCCCCTTTCCCGGGCTGGTGAAAACCCACGCATCCCCGGGGATCGTCAGTTCCCGGACCTTTTAAAGGGCCTGTCATCGGGGGCCCGGGCCCTGTAAATCTCAGAAAACGAACGCTCGAAAAATCTTTTCTTCAGTGGAAAATTGAAACCCTTTCACCCAAGCAGTCCTTACCCCCTCGTCCCCCCATCAAGGGCCAAAAAGGGTCATCATCAGCTTTAATCAGCTCCGCCAAAAATGAACGAAGGAAAGCCCAAATTTTCAACTTCTTCTCCCCACCCTGGGGGAAAATTTCCATTTTCTGATGACCTCTTTGATGACAAAAATGCGGTTTGGGGTCAGAAGGGCATGTTAAAAGATCAAGAGGCTAAAGAATGATGATTTTCTCTGCCCCTGACGCCCAGTTACTGATGCCATCAGAGGAGGAGAAGGAAGCCGTCAATCGGCAAAAATCCCGGGCGGTCGGCAACGCCTTGCGTCCCTCTTGCTTGTAGCCGCAGCTCCTGGATGCAGAATGTCAGGACGACCAAAGTCACCTGTTTGATGTATGATGTGATGACGACCATTGTGGTCCAATGTGGTCTTTTCAGCAGAATTTGCTTGCGAGCGCTTCATCACTGGACGAGGAGGAAGAACGATGGGGTAGTGTCAGTACGGGTCCCGCCTCAAAAGGGAGGGGGCGGGTAGCAGAAGTCGCTGATATGATTCCGCCAGCCACGGTCAGCGAAACCCGCCCTCGATTATCGCCGTCAAAAAGGTCCAGGACCTCTAAAGCCTGGGCTTTTTTGAGCAAGCCTCGATTCACCCAGCGATGTTAAATGCCCCCTTTGCCGTAAATGCATAGTAGAGGCAAGAATCATAGGTGTTTAACCACCACCAAATGTCTAGTCAATGCAGCAAATGCATGAGTTGAAATGGAGGCAACACTTGGCCAAAAAAGGCCAGACCGACGCTGGGCCTCCAACCACTGTCACACCCTCTGTCTCCGCCTCCTCCTCCTCCGCCACCAGAGACCCATCCTACCCCTTCTCCTTCCGCCACTTTGATGACCTGCACGCTGTACAGCGGCCAGTCTAGCAGCCAGCCTTCTGTCTTCCAGGTTTGGGAGCAGAAGAAACCCTTTAACCCAAACCATCCCAAAGCCAAAAGCCTGAATGTCGGCATTGCCAGGCTTTTTTGGGCCCTTTGGGAAAAGTTGCCTTTCCGTCTGGTGGACACAGATGGGTTTCCACCACGTCATAGCCCCTTTCCTGCCCCCAATACCCCAAAGCCGAGCAGGCATTTCTTTGCCAGAAAAGCCGTCCCTGCCCTGGCCAGCCACGTGTCATCTAAAATTTCAAGCGCATTGTCTGCATCTCTGTCCGGAAAAGTCCGTCTTGGAGACCGTCCACAAACAGGTCAGGAGCTGTGGACGGCTCTCCGCAACGAGACTGAACGCTGGCTGGGTGACAAGAGCCTTGTGCCAGGGAAGGTGGTGTGCGATAACGGGCGAAATCTGTGGCCACCCTTAAGATCGGTAGGCTGGAGCCCCTCCCTTGCCTGGCACTGTCATGAACCTTGTCGTCCAGAAAATTTTTAAAGACTACCCGGAGTCTGGACTGCCTGCTGAGGAAGGCTCGAGGTCTGAGTTCTCACTTCCGCTGTTCGCACCCGCTTCGTTTCCCCCCTGGCTGCGTTGCAGGTCAGCTCGGCCTCCCCGTCAACCGTCTCATTGTTGACGTGGCAACACCTGGAATTCCACCCTCCACATGCTCCAGCGATTTGGGCAGCAGCGCAATGCCATTTTCGCAGTACGAAGTGACACATGGCCTGACAAGCACGGTTGCGGACCTGGGGTGTTGAGCCACCGAGAGTGGAGGCAGGTGAAAGAGCTCTAAAACCATCCTTGCCCCGTTTTGAGAACCACCAAAATGGGCAGTGCGACAAAGCCCCCTTTTCAGCGGGCCATTGTGGTGATCTAATGTTGGACACTCTGAAAATCAGGTCCCCCAGCGACGGAGGGGGAACGGACCAGATGCGGACACGGGCCTTTCTCCTCAAACCAAAA